>JAGDQP010008608.1:35941-62336 GCA_022664845.1 Lepisma saccharinum
GTGACCAAAAGTATTATTTTTTGTTTGATTTCTGTAATTCTTTGCTTATATACATATATTACTACAGCTGGATGCTGGGGTCTATTACTACTAGCGGTAACAATTCCTTAAACCTCAATGTGTTCTGAATTGGATAAAACTAAATCTAATGTACGATTATTGCTAATGGCCACATTGTTTAATGATTTTCGATCATAAAAAGTTATGAAATTATATAAATTCCTATATTCAACTGAGCTATTTTCAAAATCGAAATCAATATTTAACACCTGTGATAAGTTGAAGTTGCCGGCCAGAATAATATGCCTTATGGACAAGTTGACTCTATACGCACAAATAAATCATCTACAAAGCTAGACATGAGTTTGGTTCAAAATACACAACACAGAGAAACAACGATTTTCCCCTACTGTAATTCTGGCTATAACACATTCATAGTGATCGTCACAATTGTTCAATAAATATTATACTTTTCAAACGCCGTGATAACTCCACCACCACCCCTTGATTTACCAGTTTTCTTTATATTTCGATCTTGTCTTAATACAGTGAATCTATTGTCAAATAGTTCATTATCATAATGTGTTTCATTAGTCCACGTTTCAGTAATTGCAATTATATCATAATTGTTTGACAAACCAGTACAAAAATGTAATTAGTTTTGCCTCGTAGAGATTTACTGTTTTGATAATATATTTTAACAGCATATTGCAAGATATGTTGGGAATTCTTTTGCACGTTTCACTACTTTTTGGTAAAGGAAACTTACCCTTGGACAGTCCTGCTGTAGACTCTGTTTATTTCAAGCTGCGTCAAGGGTGAACCATTCACCTGTTGTTTACTTTGAGTTGTTTTTGGCGCACCTGGGTTTTTAGAAGCTGATAGTGCTGCGAGTTCTGGAGTTTTATTTAGAATGTTTTCTTCTTGCAACACTTTTTCGCTTTTCTGTAGTTCTTCAAGAGTGTACTATCTACTGTTTATATTAAAGCTTTGCACGCTCCCCTCTTGTCAAGCCTCCTTCAAATAAAACGATAGATGTCTCCTAGTTTCACATATAGAAGTCGAAAAACCTTCAGTAACACGTGTTCCTTTTTGCACGAAAAGCATTTTTTAGTATCTCAGTCTTTTTCTTGAAAGAAGAAAATCTGACTATGATCGAGGCATTAGTTCCACGTCCAAGCCTATGCGATCTTTCTAAATGGGTAGAGTTAGGTCCACTTTAAGTTGTTTGTAACAAACTGTATAACACGCTCTTTTGATTCAACCCAAGATTCAGATCCATTACAACCACCAATATTCCGAAATTTCATATTGTTTCTGCGCGACTGATTTTCAAGTTTATCCAAAAGATCACTAGTAACAACCAGTTGCTTCTTCAGCTCCTCATTCTTCCCTTTTCACCACCATTAATTCATTCACTACCGTTTCAAGTTCCACACTTAGATCATTTGCGACATTGCAAATACCTGTAATTTTCTTATCCATCTCTTCCAATTTCTTGTACAGGTCGTCCAATGATCTTGCACCTGGGTTAGTTTCAAGCCCCGACATCAGCAGTAACGTTGCAATCACCAAACCAAAAGAGAACACTTTCAACACCGATGTACAGATGTCAATATTTACGCGGGGTTTGCAACACTTCAATTTCGTTTTAGGAACAAACATTCCAATACGGTTCCTTCAAGTTGTCAACACCCATTATGTCATGTTCGATTGACTTCAGGAGAGATTCGAACACACGTCTGTACTCTGGATCACTCACTCCCTTGAGTTAGTCTAACATAATCTCAAATCCGGTAGATGATAGAATAATACACTGCAGGTGTACTGCTCAAATTGCACTTGCATGCGTTATGCACTGTGCAAGTTACAGTCAATCCAGTTGCGCAGAAATATATTACTAAAATATGGATACTAGAGCATATAAATGAGTGCTGGATGGACATGGTTACTTTATCTAATTAGCGTGATAACGCAAATCGATATATAAATCAGTCGGATCAGGATCCTTCATATCCCATAATAAATCAGAATCGGAACTACGACTGAGATAAATAGTAGGGGAAATGTAGCAAATGGTGAACGGTTAGGCAATGCCAAACACCCCATTTAAAAGGTCCGCATTGCGTCAGAGTGTCAGTACCGGCGTTCAGGAAGATTCAGTGGTCCTCCCTACAAAGGGATCAGTCATTATGAGTCAAGTTGTGGAAGCGAGAGGAGTTTATATGTTTGCGCTCAATTTCGCTATAAATTTGCATCATTAAATCTTAACAGGTAAGGTAAGGTAAAATGAATTTTATGGGCGGTAACAGCACTATGGCTTACGCCCGTCCCGACTTAACAGGTAAGTAGTAGACATATTCAATATTGTGGAGCCTCTTGAGCTGAATAGATGAAAAGAGCACATTTTTATAGATGTCTTCATCATTTCAGTTTGCTCCACGGTTTTGGAAAGTTTAAATGACTTGATATTGTAATGACACCCCAGGTGAGCAATAGCGAACACATATTTTTTTAGTGTCTGCGTTAAATTGGGGTGAAGCTGAGTGTTCATAATGGATTTTATTCGCAGGCTCTCGGTTCGAATCCTAACTCCGTAAGGATGGAGGTTCTTCGGTATGAATAAACCAATATATCTGGATGTTCTAAAGTAGAAAGGATTTAGTACCTGGCCAATGATTCTTCACCCTCTCACTTCCCATATCTGGAGAAAGCAGGAAAACAACCGTCACTTTCAGCATTATCTCTACAGTAACACTCCGTATTCTGGATAATTTTCACTGGTTCTCTGTTTAAGTTGTAAATATCGTCGTAAAGAAAAAGGAATAGCAGAATTGAATAATAAGAGAACGTCCCTAACTGTCGGTATTCTTCTCAAATATAGATTCTGTTATATGCTTATACCGTTTCGACATCTACTCGGTGGTACTATTGCATACAAACTCTTATTTAAGTATCGCGTTAGCATGCACTATTTGATATTGGTTTATTTAACAAACAATTGAATTTTCTACACATATAATAACGACAGGAAAAAAGTGGATTCATACATCAATCGATTACCATAATATTTTGTTAATGCATATGCTTTTGCAGTTCCTATTATTTAGAAATAATATCTAATGTGCGATGTTCTCAACTTAGAACCATTTAAGTTACACAAAAGTACAAATTTCAGCACTGTCCAAGACCCTACCTAATTCTAACTTCTGCCATTTACAGACAATTAAAGAAAATGTCTGTAACAAATGATTTTTTTTATATTTCACACGTCAACATAGATGTACGTCGCGTTGTTCAATGTACTTTTTCACTAAATAACGATTTGATGAAATGTATAAAATTGCCAAGAGCAACACTTACGGATTTTCATTTGAACAATACCTGTGGTACTGAAGAGCTCCTTCCGCCCCCACTTTAATGGCATTCATGGTGTACTTCTTGGGCTCTCTACATTATAATAGTAATCTGCCTTTCCTTGACTTGGATGTAAATCTTGTATAGGTATCTTACTCTGTCATATTTCAATTGTGCCCTCGTATATAAAACTTTTTCATTCTCAGAAAATATCCTGAAACCTCGTTAATATTACTGGGCGGACTGATGGGCACTTCAGTCTTCCAAAAAACTCTCTCCTCGTCTGCCTGTCGATTGCATTTTCTTTCTCGGTGTATCCTCGCAACACCGAACGAATGTTCCTTCGAGCAGTGTAGCTAACTCCGAGTTTCTATCACTAACGCCTCAACTGTTTTATCGTCTATCATACCTATTACATGTTATGATTTAAGTGGGCACATTCTGAATGTAGTGGGTGATTGGGTGGGAAAAGGAACATCCATAATAATGTGATTATTTTAAAAGCTATAGGTCCATCGCTAAAATGTAGGAAAGAACACAAGCCTTAATTACGTGATATTTTAGTGTGTTTAAGTATCACATAAACTTGTGCTTGTATATAATATAATATGTCTTTACAATACCCATTAGGAAATAATTGTATAATGTAATTTAATACTTATTGGATAGTGACGAATAGCTGCTCGTCATTGTCCGACTGGGTAAGGCAATCACGAATAGCACAGACTTTTTTTAAACTCAATTTTTGGAGGTAAGTTTTGAAACTATTTCCAAATGTTAATATTCACATGTCAAGTTTCTTTCAGCTATCTTGTTTTCTAAAATTGGAAAATATATTTTCTGCAATCTTGTTAGAAACTTAGGTGATGGCCATTCACCGCCTTTTCCTTAAATGGGAAAATTAATGATAATTTTTCTAATGACGCAAATCAAACCAGAAATCAGTAGGATCAGAAATTTTCCATCACATAATATGGAAACATTCAGCCTAAATTTGTCTTGCACTTTAATATTGGAAGCAAAATATACGAATTGAAGATAATTTTAATTTATTATTTCATTTTTGTAAACAAAGCACGATGATCTAAAACTTGTGCCTGAGCCAATAAAATTAGTAACTTGAGTTTTTAGTTGTTCATTATTAACACTGTTGTTGTTAAGAAGTTATGAGATCTTTGGCGTCAGTATACGAAATTCAAAACCGATCTCATGGATCTGTATTCATATTATAAAAAAAATAGTGATCCAGTTTTGATGCTAGAATTCCGCGTTCCGGACAAATTCATTCAGAAACACATGAAATTGTGGTTTTCTTCAAAATGTGCGAAACAAAATGCACATCCATAGATGGCAACACTGTAATAGTAAGATTCTATCATATTACATTACTGTTTGGAACAATGAGTAATTCAGAATTTATAATTCCAAAGTTGATGTGGTTTACTGACAGAGGAAATCTGGACAAATTCCATCCACTGTATTAACGCCACTCCATAGAGGTTGCTAATGAAAAGAACATAAGCCCAATTAAAAATCGTGGAAGGTACATAAATGAACAAATCTAACAAGGAGAAGTAATTTTAGTTCAACCAGATTTCGTGTGGTAGTAGGTTACCCTTCAGGTATTAATATACGAAAATACAAGGGCGCACTATTCGGTTAATTCTCAGATAACATAGATCAAAGTTTGCATAACACCTTAGACACATTTCTTGTTTGTTAAACTGTTCTTCGCTATCATCAGCTTGGGTGGCTGAAGCGGGAAAGTGGTGATCTCACGAGCAAGGTGGCAGGTTCGAGTGAATGAATTGTAATTAACGTCCTAAACGAGCTGGTGAGCTTCGAAGGACGACCTACGGCTTTTGGTAAAGTGGACTCCGAAGCACTGGGTTTAACGGATCCCGGCGAGATTTGTACGCGTGACCACGCAAGCGCTTTAACCTCTGGGCCACCCCGAGATCTCGCAGGTTCAAGTTTCGTTCGGTGCAAATTTTTTATCATGAAAATCCATATAAGTCCTGAAAAACTTTCTTAAACTCTGCTTAAACACCCGAATTTTAAAGGTGGTCACAAAATATCAAGAAACTTGGACGTTTTGGCTGTTCCGATGCATAAACTGTATGACATGTTTTACGAAATTTTAGTGTTAGGAAACCCGTTGCTGAAAATATCACTATTAGAATATGAGCCAAGTGAATGGGTTAATAATAGTTTTCAAGAAAGGGAGGAGTGTACTGAGTTTTATAATCTGTTTTCAAGACTACTGGAACAACCCTGACATATTTACTCAATACTTCAGGATTACATCCGACACATTTTGGTATATACTGAATGGAATTAAACCACAAATCAAATTCAAAAGCAAAGAAATTTTAGGGAATGTATATCCTATCTTCAGTACATAGACATAATGGATATATTTCAACCACATTTAGAGGAATAACAGAGGCTGGCTGGAGTTAATGCTTTTTAAACCCTTCTTACGTTTTAATCCTAGTACGCGGCAAATGTGAATTTGAAGAAAACTTTCGTTAATACCAGTGGTTGACAGGGGTGTCAAATACTGATTTATGTTGTATATTACTTGTTCCCAAGCCTGACATCTACCCTAAAACATACCATATTAAGGTTAATGTAAAGCAACGATCTCCAACAAAAGATGACACCTCCGTATAGGTCTAATGTATTTTTATCGTTGCACGAAACTTCAATGCTGCTCCTACAAATTCAAGTCTAAAGAGTTCTAACTTTCAGGGAAGAAAGTTCATAACATTTCTTTCTTTCTTCTCTAGTTGATGGTAACTAGCCTTGTAATTGACGAGGATAGACGATCAGTTGACGGTCAGGTGATGAACAATTCATGCCCTTGTACCTACTGCATATAGAGAATATAACACAAGCTTTTAGTCATTCATGCAAGGTGAGATTAGGATGTCTTCAAACATAGGTAAGGGTAAAGTATTATAGTACAGTTAGTAGTTGTAGTTATGAGATATTAAAAAAGAGTCTTTACAGTTCCAAATGGATTAGACAGTTCACAATGAGATAGTTATGAACTCATGCAACCATATAACAAAAACATGCATTATTGTACATCAGTAATTTTCAAGGTCATTGCATAATTAGAGTGTGATCTTGAAAAAGAGAAGAATAAGTAAAGAGCATAGAAATCATAAAGTAAGAGAGCGTACTCAAAGCTTAAGTGCATTAAATGTTGATTTTGTTAGACCCCATAACTTAAGATATAACCAGTTTAAAGGTTAGGTTCACTTATTAATAATTCTGTTGATAGCGGTAGTATTTTATATGACCTGAGTAGGGCTTTCAAAAGTTATTTTCCGATAGTGTTCATATTTATAACATTGAAGAAAAAAACATCGGGATCTTCTATATAGGTGTTGTCTACACAATTACAGAATTGTGTATCGACAACATTGATCTTATGTAGATGAGCGTTGGTGGTCGTATGTCGTGATCGAAGTCGAGTCAATAAAGTAATAATTTGCCGATGAGTTTTCCAATAAGGTACCAGGGTTTATGAGGTTTGAAAAGTTGTTGATGAAGACTGGGCGTCGAAAAAATCTAGTCTAGCCACTCCATTCTTATTTTATTCTTAACTTAAAAGGTCAGACCAAGGTAGAATTTCTAGAATTTGAGATAGTTTTGTAGCAAAGCGAGCTAGCTCATCAGTGATTTTATTTTACCTTCACAAATCGTAGGCTTTGATCTAGGTTAGGTGGTATATACTACGATTTTGACGGGACAAAGTGTAGTAAGCATACAGCGAGTTGATTACAAAAGGATTTGCTATAAATAATTTTGAACCTGGAGCTCGTAGAGCGTGCATAGCAGCTTGTGAGTCCGTTAAAATTAGGACTTTCTGTTCTGTAAGTTTTAAAGAATAAGTAAGGGTTAGGTAAATGCCATTCTGCGGTGAAGATAAATTCCTCCATCAATTCAAGAGTTTAATCAATGCCGATTTTTATTTTCGTTTTTCTTCATTGTTGGAATCGCTCGATTGTTGTTGTGAATATCAAAATCTATAACAATGAAGCTCTTTCAGCAACGAACAAAAATTAAAAATCGGCATTGATCGAACTCTTGAATTGGTTATGAACTTTCTTGCCTGAAAGCTAGAATTCTCTAGGCTTGAGTTTGTAGGAGCAGCATTGAAATTTCGTGCAACGATAAAAATACATTAGACATATATGGAGGTAGTGCTGCCATCTTTTGTTGGAGATCGTTGCTTTACATTAACCTTAATATTAAATACAAACTATATATTTATAAACAGTATCTCATGAATACAGAAACCATGTATGTATATTTCAAAATGCAATACAAATTAGATACTATTATTATAAAAACAGATAGTTGTCTTAGTGTACAGGAAAATATCACAAAACGGTGAGCAGATAAGTCATACATGAAATTACATCATTATAACTCAAACCATGGGAAGATAATGGGATTTTAAAAAGGGTGGTTAATACATCAGAAGAGCCTTGTATTTAACCAAGTATGAATGAAACCAAGTAATAGATTTGAACGTTCAGAAACCAATTTCTTATTTCTGTGCACCATGTTCAGTACAATAAGGAGGACAGATATAAATAGCGTACAACAAGGTTACAAAATATATCTACTACGTACGTCTTTAACTCATTGCTTGTAGATATTACTGTAAATACATAAAAAAAAATACGTATTGATAGAATTTAGTTTCATATAGAAACCAAAAGATGATGACTGTTGTACGTTGCAGTAATAAAATTTGGAATGGTAAACCAATTTTCAATAACGAGAAATAAGTTTTTGATTTTTCGGTTTAATTCTTTTACTATTCCTTTTAAATTTAAATTGTTTTCGATTTTGCAGTTTAGAAAGTCTGATTTTTCGATTTAAATTTTTTAGACTTCTTGATTATAATTGGTTTTCATTAAAATAGAATTCGGTTTCCGTTTTGCTCCAATAAAATTCATCTTCAGTTATTTCGATTAAAATCGTCCCTGATTAAATTTCAATCGAAAATATTGGGATAGCAACTGTGGTGGGGAAATCAGTTGAGGAAGCTGATCAGCAATTGGTGGGGAAATCATTCGATCTAACATTATTAAAACGGCTTACTGAATTCAGCGAATACTGCATGTTAGTAATTTAATACTGGATTTGCTTCTACAAGCTATTACAAACGCACGAGGGGTAACGAAAGCCTTGAATTTTGTAACAAGAAAAAAATCTTAAAGAATCATGGAATCAATTCGTGGATAAAAGCAGTGATTGGGTAAATAAGAAGCAGATAATATTTAACAAGATAAAATTTCGGCGACTCCAAAAGCTATTGGAGAAATGTTGTGAAAGATCTCGAAAAAAGAAATTGAAATATTCGTTGTAAACAAATACTGTTGGTATGATCATTCTTGTAGCTTAAATGAGCTTCCGATCTGGCAGGCAGCTCTAATGCACCACAAATAGTAAAGTATGTATCAAGTGTTTATATACTTTTTTAAAAAGATACGAAAGTAAAATAACGTTCCAGACTCAAAGAACAATAAACGATCATAAAAAAAACGATAATCATGACATGAAGCATTATTCTTTTGTCTAGATAATAAATCACAAACAACAAGAACACGTCTTTTGTCAGATAAACAAAACTCATAATGCTGCATTTTCCCCCAACGATTACATACTTCTTGAGGATAAAAGACAATGGTATGCAGATAAAAAAAAACAGGTCACTGAGATACTCTGGAGAGGTTTTCCTTAAAACAATCGTCAATAGGTGCAGCATCTACAAGGAAAATTTCGAAAAGTACGTCCTAACATAGCAAAATGATATTCAAATAGGTGGGTACAGCTACAAATCTAAAGGTCACATGTCTTAAGCAAAATCCAAGTAACATGCTCATTATGTTAGGTTGAGTTCGATAGGAGTTGCGTCACAGATAAACAGTAGAACTGAGGCGACATTGTACCCTCAAAGACTTCAAATTTGGACTATCCAAAAATGCATATTCCAAGGTTGCTCAATGGACGCAAAAGATTCCCCAAAGGAAATAGAGGATTTCCAGAAATTCTCTGGAGTAAAGATATGTTGAAATAAGTACCAAAAATGACTTTCCGTATGAGAACAAGTGATACGAGGTGCGTAAATATGAAACCGGAATTTATGTACAGAAAAGACACAGTGATTGGATGACAATACTAAGAACTATTTTATTCGAAGTATTGGCCATTGCTAACGATGCATTTCTGCCATCGTTCCGGTAATGCGTCAACTATACCTCTTGTGCTGCAAACCGGTCATCAAGCAATTTTCGTACATTTTCGTAAGTTGTGAAGCGCTGGTCAGCAAGTGTGTGTCCCATGGATGCAAATAAGTGAAAATTGGAAGGCGCCAAGTCTGGTGAGTGGGCCGCATGCGGAAGGATTTCCCAGCCAAACGTCGCAATCGCTTCCTTGACCGGTTTTGCTGTGTGGGAGGGTGCATTATCGTAAAGCACAATCACTTGATGTTGTCTTTGGTCATATTCTGGTCGTTTTTCACGCAAAGCTTGATGCAAATCGATCATTTGTTGTCGGTAACGTTGGGTATTAACGGTTTCGCCAGGTTTCAGCAGTTCATAAAAGATCACTCCCTTCTGATCCCACCAAACACAAAGCATTGTCTTCCGTCCATAGCGATTTGGTCTTGTAGTCGATGTCGCCGGTTCTCCTGGAGTTACCCATGATCTTTTACGCTTAGGATTCTCGAAATAGATCCACTTTTCGTCACCAGTCACAATTCGATGGAGAAATGATTTCCTTTTGTACCTGGCGAGCAGAATCTCGCAAGTGTTTTTTCGGTTTTCCTGCTGTCGTTCAGTCAATGCATGTGGAACCCATTTTCCCACCTTCTGAATCTTGCCCATGGCTTTTAAACGTATGGAAACTGCTTCTCGTGTCACATTTAATTGATCCGCGAGTTGTTGTTGCGTTTGAGCGTCATCCTTATCCAACAAAGCTTGCAATTCGCTGCCTGCAAACTTTTTCGGTGGTCTTCCACGTTCTTCGTTTCTCACGTCAAAATCGCCACTTTAAATTTTTTGAACCACGCATAGCACTGTGACTTACCAAGAGCATGATCACCGTAAGCTTCGACAAGCATGCGATGCGATTCTGCAACAGGTTACTTCAAATGGTAACAAAAAATCAATGCTTGTCCCCAAATCGTAGTTTGTAGGTACAAATTGCGCCATGTTCAACGCTATTAAACACTACACTGTAACATGAAACTTGTCTGGTTGTGAGTTGTAAATCGTTATCAGCAGTCAAAACAAGCAAGTGGCGCCAAGGACGCAGTTTTACGGTAACCACAGTGACAGCTAACGCCGTCTTTGCACAATTTGGTTTCATATTTACACATCTGGTATAAGGGTCGGAATTTTCTTCCAGGCCACTCATTATTATTAACAACATTACCTCGAATGCCACAAACAATAGACGCACTTTACCAAACACATACTTCGCATGTACTTTAAGCGAATGCTGATCTAAGATCATTTGCTTTGCCTGCCAAAGGCCTATTGCTGCCCGCCACTGTACCACAGAGTTGCCAATGTTGTCAGACACGATTGAAACCTACGGGAGCGACACTAACACACGTCTTTACACTGCAAAGTCTGGACTATCCACTATTGATTGCATTCAAACTTGACACTAAAAACATGTGCTGTACTTTCCCTGGCAAATGGAAATCTGATTTAGTTTGTCCTATATCTAAAATAAATGACACACGATAAATTACCAACCACAGTCCTATAGCAATCTTACAAGTCTTTGCAAAAGTCTTTGAAGAGATTTTATATCAACGAATTATTAATCTTGCGAAGTCAATTATCTCAACTAAACAAAAATCCACGGTAACGAGCCTCGCAATTGTTACAGATTTTATTGCAAACTCATTGGACGAAGGAAAGTAAGACGATGTGATTTGTATTGGCTTTGAAAAGGCGTTTGACAGAGTTAATCACAATATATTGCTAGGTAAATTAAATCACTGTCACTTCCCTCCATCCTCGATTAAGTTCATGTGCTCTTATCTAACCAATCGTAGACAGTCTGTTCTATTTACCCATTGTCCCACCTTCTGAATCTTGCACATGGCTTTTAAACATATGGAAACTGCTTCTCGTTCTTCGTTTCTCACGTCAAAATCGCCACTTTAAAATTTTTTAAACCACGCATAGCACTGTGACTTACCAAGAGCATGATGACCGTAAGCTTCGACAAGCATGCGATGCGATTCTGCAGCAGGTTTCTTCAAATGGTAACAAAAAATCAATGCTTGTCCGCAAATCGTAGTTTATAGGTACAAATTGTTCCATGTTTTCAAAGCTATTAAACACTACATTATGATATGAAACTTGTCTGGTTGTGAGTTACAAATCGTTATCAGCAGTCAAAACAAGCAAGTGGTACCAAGGAATCAAATTTTACGGTAACCACAGTGACAGCTAACGCCGGTTTCTATGCACAAATTCCGGTTTCATATTTACACACCTGGTAAACGTAATCTCTGCAATCTGACAGGGAAAATCCCAGCCGCTTTTATTGATATCATATATACCAACCGTTTGTTGAAATTTACAGCCAAGACCTCGAAACCGGATCACGCTCAAGAAAATCACGATTCAATCATACACTTACACCAGGAGAAAAGAATATTGAACATTGTTAGGAAGAGTGACATCGTGTTTAGTACAGAATAAAACATATAGTATTTGATTTTTAAAAAGTCAGAGATTTGTATTTAATAATTTATTTTTAGTAACACATATGACAGCATATGAAATTGACCATATACAAAAAGCGTCTTATCAAGTGGGGCAGTGGTTCTTGAAAGTGGATCACCTAACTGGACAAACAAAAAACTCTGAGAAACGATTATTTCCATGAAATCAATTTGTTACTTCTTTAGTCTGTCCAAACCAACACATTTTCCACAATAAAACAACCTTTTACCCTTTGCTTCGACACATTCACCATGAAATCACCCCTTGAACAT
Organism: Lepisma saccharinum; assembly: GCA_022664845.1. Lineage (NCBI taxonomy): Eukaryota > Metazoa > Arthropoda > Insecta > Zygentoma > Lepismatidae > Lepisma > Lepisma saccharinum. The sequence continues at coordinate 48,348 of JAGDQP010008608.1, forward strand.
TGGATCCAGTCTGGAAGACAAGCATACCTTTCCTCATGTGCAAAGTTACAGAACCCACTTCTGGCTATACGCTGGGTTTCCGTATCACTCGCATCAATCAGAAGGCATGTATCAGTATGTTCTGAACAGTGGCGGCGTAAGCAATTGGGCCCCCCGCGGAAAAAATATGAGGCCCTTTGATAAAATGCTTAAAATTACACTATCTCTGATATATATATATATATATATGACCGGCCCGCTGGTCTAGTTATTACCGTCGCTGATTGTTGATCGTGGGGTCTAGGGTCCGATTCCCGGCTCTGCCAAGGAAATCTTTCCAAGGCGTGAGGGTCTGGAAAGGTGCCCACCCAGTATCGTGATGCGATTGGGGAGCTGAGTGAAAAAAAAGACAGTGGTGATCACAGTTGAGAGTTTCGCCGAAAAAAATTGAGAAACCAATAACATACTACAGTAGCGTGTAAGTAACAATAAAATATAAAATAAAAAAACCTTGTAATTTAGAAACTTACCTGAATTTAAATAATGTGTCACCTCTAATTTCTCGGGAATAGACACCATAAAAAATATAACTTTCTTTCGCCTTTCACTACTTTTTAGCACAGTTCAAATTTCAACACGAACACATGCTTCATTTCTGCACACAATTTAGTTTACAATGATAGTCCCGTTCCAGTTGCAGATAAATTTCTCAGAGCTGAGATAAGAGTCTCAATAGAGGGGAAAATGAGTAATTAAGAGTCTGATGATGAACTTCCATATTCTTTCTTCATCCTTGTTACAGAGGTTTCGAATTTGAGATATGAAGGATAATTTTAATGTTCCGTTATGTCAATGATAATGATGTTAAATGACTTTGTCTTTTTTCTCTACAATATTTCAGTTGTTTTGGAACAGCTTTATCACACTCAGTTTAGAAAAGCTTCTCTCTGCTGTAGCTGTTGTTTTAGTGGAAGGGTTAAGTAATGTTGTAGAGCAGTAGTCAAATCTGGGAGGCAACTGATAAGACAAAAATTTTCCTCAACAAGTAAATTCATTACTTCTCTGACATTTTCCTTTTAACTTATTTCTTTTCCTAGCAATGTTCTAAAAGATATTACTTGATCAGGCATTGATTTTGAGAGATCTTCTGGATATAAGATTATATTTACGGGAATCTTACATTTGCGTATTACTTCGTGTGTTAAGTTTACCAGTTCTTGAGGTGACAGGAAAGAAAACCTTTCTACAATGGAACGCAAGCTTTGGAATCTTATTTCCAGCTGGTTTATCGCAACGTCTAGGGTGGCGTTAAATACTGTTATTTCACATGCTTTTATTGGATCATCAATTCTGTGGTCGACTGCAACTTCATCAAAAAGCGTTTGACATGTTTGTTTGTTTTTTATTTCACAAGGGATGTTCCACGACTGTCCTAACTTTTTTTCATCAGTCCAAAAGCAAGAGTAGTTTGCTCTTAAAGCTTTGAAATTATCAGATGCGCTGCTCAAATACTGCCACGCTTTATCAAGGCTAGCTGTTTCGTTTTGCAAAGCTTTGAAATTCACTAAATGATCTCTAATTTGTATAATTGATAGAGTATAAATCATTCAGCGGTAATTTAATTATTTCTAGGCGATTGGGGACCCCCGAAAGTAATTAACTAAATAACTAACTCTATGGCTTATGGAACTCGCAAGTTCATCGCCGCAGTAACAAACGTTCGCTATTGGATTCTATCGTGGGCAATATCACGCCAGTTTTCATCACGAACACCTACTTCTCGAAGATCTCTTCTAATATTGTCCTCTCAACGACGTCTCGGTCTTCCCAATGGTCTCCTTCGATCCGGTTTTCCAACCAGGATAGAATATAATCTTCGTTTTTTTTTCCCATCCGAGCTACATGGCCTGCCCACATTAGTCGTCGCGAGTTCAATATTAGAATACTGTTTATAAACTTTTATTCTCTGTGTTGTTAATTATCGTTCGTAAGTTTTTCATAAAATACGGTCTTTGACCCAATTAATTTTTTTTATGTGTTGGTAAAGACGATGTATTAACGGGGTCCTGAAAAACAATTCTGTTCAGTTTTATTTGGCTGTTTTGCCGATCTTGCACAATTGTATCTTTTATCTTTCACGATTTCGTACAAATTACAAATCTGTAACTTTTGTGAAATCGGGATTTATTATTTTCATCGAATAATTATGTTTTATTAGTTGGTCGCCGCCACTTGTTCTGAACTTTCTGCAGTAGATGTTGAATTTTGTATGTGATTTAATTGTCGCACGTGCTTGCCTTTGCTCCGAACAGCTGTTTTATGACCTTGAAGAGATCTGCTAGACTTTCCCTTCAAAGATGCAATCTGAGTTGGCGATGTGATATGTGTCTGATACCTCACTGGTTTAATTCTCGGCACAGTTTTCGTTGAAGAATACCTGTCAGTCAGCATTGACACAGCCAGTTCTGTAGTCCTAGAATTTTCACAGGGTATACGCTGTGAATGTTTTAGTTTATAAACCTGTAAGCGAAAACTACACTAAGAAAAAATGGCTCTGTTAATTAAACGTTTTTTCTGTGCTCAAGAGTGACCGCCACTTCTTTGTTGGTGTTAAATCAATACAACAAACGGTGTTGGTTTCCGTGATTCAACACAATTGATATGTTGTTAATGCTAATTCAACAGAGCACAGGGTGTCATACTAGCACAATTACAGTGCTGAATCACCGAAATGATTACGTTTGTGGTAATACAAACAGTGGTGGTCGCCCTGGTACACGGAAAAGTATTGAATTAATGCAATCATTTGTTTGCGATGTACGTTTCCGTTTATTTTAGGCTTTAGAAGTAATGCTGTGAAGCCTTATGGCGAGTCTACATTAGGCTAAATTTCTGTGCGTGCATTTGTTCGTGAATACTGCCTCATTACAGCGAAATCAGCGGGTTGTTTCTTTGCTACTCCAAACTTTGAAAACAGAAAACGAGACAAAGGGAATATATACGCGTCATTACTTTACTGAAGAAATTAGCATTTTTGTTGGCATAGTGCGCTGCAGTACGTTTAAACATACAAATACATGTAAAAGACCCTAAATTATTTAAATCCGTCTCAATCATTTCATAATGTTTCTGTTATCACTGTTCCCAGCGTTACCAGATACTGAGAACTAAAGTTATTTTAATTAGTTTTGTAGGTTAAATCTCGAAATTCTATGTTGATAAACTCCAAAGTGCCCTAATATTGTTAAACATAGGTTTATGAAAAGTGTCCTTATACATGTTGACGAAAGAGAATGTGTATGTATTTAATTCTAAGCACATTGAAGCAGAAGCTTAAAACAACACTGGAATTTATATTGTAAACTCCATTTTTTTTAATATACCATTGATGGAAATATTTACCAAATAACTTACAGACGTTAAAATTCTTGCAAGTATGAAAGTTTTTTTTTTTTAATTTTTCGTGCTGTTGTGAGTACATATTGAAACGTATGTTGAATCCTAGACCATCAGTAGTTATAGAATCTGGCAACCCTATGACCAATATTAGCAATAATATTGCAAATTGATTAAGACAACACACGTAAAACATTTCGGCTCTTATATGTTTCTTCTTTCGTGTGTGTGTTTTTCAATCTATTGTATTACATTCTACCAACAAATATAGTAATTTCTGCAGTAATTAATTATGCGAATATATCCCTTAGTCTTGCTTTCTGTTTTCAAAGTTCGGAGTAGGAAAGAAATGACCGAAGATTTGCCGTTTGGAGACAGTCCTCAACCAACATGTGCACAGAGAGAAGTTTAACCTATTGTAGACTCACCCTTATGCACCCTCTCTGTCCATCTGTCGACAACTTTGGACTCAGGAACTACTAGTGCTTGGATTTTTTGAGGCCAATTGAGCTAACAAGTTCAAATTAACTGTACACTTTGTGCGCGTTTCTACCAATTATACTGTAGTACTTAATAGATGGTGATAAATACTGATGCGCATCATGTAGTTTTCCCCTTCTCAATATTTTGTTCCCGATCACGTGACAGTAATAAACTCACCGGAGTCATAGCCAAATTCAATAAATAAATGAAACGAAAGTAGATGGTATACGCATCTTAGCAGAAGGTAGGTCTATACGCGTATACCTGCGCAGAAGGTCTCAGGTTAACCAGAAGGTATACGGCGTATACCTTCGACTACAGCCCTAGACACAGCTGACACCTATTTCTCTTTACCTATTACCCTGGGCTCTGCTCTTACAAGCTGTGATTCTGTGATGATTGGCTCCTTGATGATGTGGAGTATAAATAATCAGCATCGTTATGAGATACTCTCACATCACCAGAAAACTCTTATGCTGAAATAAACGCATTGCTTGGCAAGAATTTGTGGTCAGGAACTCGACGTGGATTAAGAGGGAAAATTCCAGTACATTAAAATCCATGAATGTACAGTAGCAGCTTTCCCCCTGGCAAATGCAAATACAGAACCAAAAGTATGCTTGGTAAATGACGTATGCTCTCGCTGAACATAACTCTAGAACTACATCTACAATTTAGCTTTGACTTATGATAAAAGTACTATTTTTCATGTTCTGTGGTCTGGTAACCCTACACAAAATGTAAACTGCACTGATCCTGTTTGCAGGAGATTCTTGTAACCTGCCTATGAAGATAACTAGTGGCCCATTTTATAGGATAGGTCCACTTTGAACACTATCGAATGCAGCAGTATAATGTGCACAATATTTCATGTAAGATTGACACAGGCATTTACCCTAACCTGATATCTATATTCAAACAAAATATTACAACAATTGCAATAGGCATACGTACCTCAGAAGCTTACGACCTCAGTGTTGAAAAGTTTCACCTCCAGTTCGTACGGCTATTGTCAGCACATTCACTTCCTTTGCAATTTTATAAACACCGACCGAAACACTGCTCTTCGTTCGACTTGTGACCAAGTGTCGACGGAGTTGGGCGCTTCCCGTTACAGTAGTCGTTCTCGCTAACCACCTTTGAGATGCCTTTGAGTTATGCTTACCATGATCCGCTTTGTAAGCCAATCCGGTTTTGATGAAGACCCTATCTCAATTACTCCTGTTTGTTATGCAACCACGAATACTTTCCCACAAAAATGTTCCACAAATTGTATTAATTTGTACTTTAAAGTATTGAAGTTGTACGTGGCGCAAACAGATGTATTGGTATGTATGTGTAACGTTTTCCTTTGTTTGTTGGAGCGCAAAGAAACTAATAAGAAATCAAAGAGACCGCAGACTGCAAAAGGTTGGGAAAGACTTCAATAAAGGATCTGCATATGGTCATCCACTTCAAGAGTAAAACCTTTGTTTCTCTCTTTAATCCACATACGAACATGATGAATTAACAGGCACGAAGTAAATAGAAGTAGATTATGGATGAAATCAAAGTGGCTGTACAAATTTCTTGTTGATTTAAATGTTTCAGCGAGCCATAGTATAACGTAATGAATCATATCGTCAAGGTGATAGGTAATTACCTGCACAGAAGTCTTCAATTTCTGTGTAAGACGTAGCTATAAACAGACACGTTCGCACTTCTATTTACATCAGTACACAAGCATCAAAGAAGTTTAAGTAAACAATAGTGTATTCTATTCGTACACATGCTTCATGTTCATGCATATTGTATATAGAATTAACATGAATCCTGTCAGATGAAACTTGTCTTACATAATTTCCCTCTTCGAAACACGACCCACAGATAGTAAATATTGTAGATCGGTAGCAAAGGTGTTCTGCATTGTATAGTATGTAATTTTCCACTGCTACTCACAAGAATGGTTTTCATAAGTGCATACTCGTACCTATGAGTATTTGTAAGTTGATAGGTCTTTCCATGTCAAATCGCCCAAAGGTCTGGAGTAGTTTTGGATATCAATGATCTTTTTGTTACATGAGTTGTATTTGTTAAGGACACGAAAAATCCAAATTTTTAGATTTTTCGGATAAGGGGTTTTGGAATTATCAATTTTCAAAAATTGAAAAAAAAAATCCAAAATTTCATAACACCGCAATATACAAAACATGCTGTAGCTCTGCAACCACTGATACTATAGATAAATGATTTAGGAATCTTTAGAAGCTCTTTTCATGCATTTTAATTTGAAATACTATACTACCCGCTGTAATAGAAATAAAATTTTTGACACATTTTTAAAACTTTTGATTCTTGAAAATCACAAAAACACTATTTTTAATTTTTTGACAAAAAAAAATATGTTGACCCTACAAATAGTGCCCAGGTAGGCCTATACAAAATTTGAAAATGGAGAAATGATGGGTTTCAGAGCTACGGATTTTTAAATTTTGATGTCATGTGGAAAATAACATATACCTATATTACACTACAGTAATATAAATCAAAAGTCCCATTACAGATTTGTTTTCCATATACTGACATTAAATTGAAGCATCGTATTATGCACATGCAGAATAGACTAGTTTGGAGCACGTAATCAACGTCGCCGCCACCTTGAAATCCATGATATTGGATATAGGTCATTTTTTTTCTCAAAAGGTAAGTGGATCGTGTTATATATCAAACAATACGAGAATGTTCCCAGAAAAACATTCCAGATTTTAGATTTGATCTATCTCTTACGGTTTCGGAGTTATTTTAACTGAAACTTTGGGTACATTGCTTCAGGTGTTCATTTATCAAGCCGTCCTATTTCCGTGTCGATACGTCTGACACCATAAGAGATAGGTCAAATCTAACACCTGGAATGCTTTTCTGAGAACATTCTCGTGTTGTTTGATATGTAACACGACCCACTTGCATTTGGAAAAATTAACCTCTATCCAATATGGCGGATTTCAAAATGACGGCAACGTTGATTACGTACTCCAAACTATAGTATATTCTACACGTGTGAACTACAATGCTTCAAGTCCATGTCGGTTTGTGGAAAGCAAGTCTGTTTATAGGATCAACATATCAAAAAATTAAAAATAGTGTTTTTGAGATTTTCAAAAATCATTTTTTTTTAAAAATAGGTAAAAACATTTATTTTTGTTACAGTGGGTTGTATTGTATATCAAATTAAAACGCATGAAGAGTTTTAAGTCGGATTCTAAATCATTTCTCTAGTATCAGTGGTTGCAGGGTGTTTTGTATATTGTGGTGTAATGAAAATTTGGATTTTTTCCAATGTTCGAAAATTAATCATTCCAAAATCCCTGGCTCGAAAAATCTAAAAATTTGGATTTTTCATATCCTCAACACATGCAACTCATGCACCAAAAATTATTAAAATCCAAGACATCAAGGTCCAAAAACATTCTTTTTCTGTGTGATTTGATATGGAATAACCCTATGTAAAATGTTTGTCACTAGCATTCGAACATTAGAGCTGGAAAACATCAATGGCGAGAGATGACTGATTGCTGTGCTCGAATACAGGACCTTCCGAAAGCCAGCCAACGCTCTAGTAACTGTGCTACGGCTGCTTGGTTTAACTCATTTGAGGTTGCAAAAGATGCTTTAATAATAGAACTTCCAAGCATTCTACCAGAAGTATATTGCGTACTAACGGTAGGACGTACAGAAACTGTGGAACTGACTGGTTTTGCGTATTGGCAGCAGGATGAAATTTAGTTTCCATATAGTACGCATACAGAAGCTCTAGCGAAATATGAGCTTAACCCATTTATTGTAACCTACTCGTGATAGTAAACCTACATATCAAATTTCGTTTCTTTAGCTTCAACTGTTTGAAAAATTGGTTTTGGGGCGGATATTTCGGATTAAACATGGCGATTTTTGTAACATTTTCTTATATTGTCGTGATCTACTCGTTATGATACACCTTCATACACGTTCATACCAAGCTTGAACGGAGTGGAAAATGTTTTGGCGGCCATTTTGAATCCAAGTTGGCGACTTTTGCAAAATGTTGTAATATTTTCCTAAATTGCTCTTGATAATACACGTTTATGCTAAATTTCGTATTTCTAGCTCAAACCGTGTTGAAAATGAATTTTTGAGGTCCGTTAATTTATCCAGGATGGCGTCTTTGGAGACATTTTTTTAATACTTTCGTAACCTCCTTGTTATGACGTACCGTTATACCAAATTTAGTTTTTCTATCTCCAGCCGTTTACGCTGTGTATTCTATGATAAAATAATTTTGGCCTCAATGTGGGATCCAAGATGGCTACTTTTTCAACATTTTGTAATGTTTTCTTAATCTACCTTCACACCAAATTTCGTTTATCTAGCTCCAGCCGTTTAGGCTGTGTATGGGTTCCCAAAACCTTGAACACCAGCGTCCTACCGTGGCAGGACAAATGCTTGGACGTTCTATCATTAAAAATAATTACCCATTCTTTTATAGTGTAATGGGACCATGGAAAAGAAAACACATTTAGGTTAACAATTTGTGCACTATACATAACAGTATCTTATGTGAGTAAAAACCAAACAAAACTCTTTCCTAGACAAACCGAAAGGACCCATGACGGATCTAGAGAGGGGGTGCTGGTGGCGTGCACCTATTTTTCAAAGGAAAATATTTTATAGCATTATTTGATCAATTTACTTTCAGAAAAAGATTTGATTTGTCTCCAGATAAATCCATTTTGTCCAGAATATCAGCGTTTAGGGATATCGGATCCATAATAAAATTCAAGAATAGGCAGGAAATGTAATAAATATATACTTAAAAAATAATTTAGGAGGAAAATATAGAAGATATAATTGACCTTTTCTTCAGATCCCTCCCCTCACGAAAATCCTAGATTATGAAGGGAAGTGCAGAAGGTTGGTACCATCTAGTAAAAGGGCAGATATATAACTACCGGGATTTCTATTACAAATTCATTCAAAAATACGCTGACAGGAAGTGTGTCCAGATGAGAAAGAAAAGAATTTGCCAAGAGAAACCCGAATGGAGTAACGTAATAAGCTTGGAGCAAGAAGTTGCCAACTTTATTGCAAAACTGACTACGGTAGATCCAGATATTACAGACGAAGAACTTTTTCAAGAAGCTTTAAATATTATTCCCTATGAACAACAGAGATTGCTAACTTATACTGGTATTAATCACACTGAAGAATTATTAGAGTTTCTAGGAAAACAAGGTAATCTTAAAGCCAGAAGAAGGAATGGAACAAAAAGAGATGAAACGACTAACAGTAATATCAAACAAGAAGACTTCAAGTTCCAAGATCAGAATAGACAAAAATCTGACGGAAGAAGTAGATGTCCAAACAAGAACAAAAATGGGGATAATCAAAACATTCCACGTTCCAAACCAAACAATATTCATGGAGGGTTCGCGATGCTGAACAAGCAAATGTATATTTAGGAGCATATAATGAAAGCCAAACCCCGCCAAATGGTACGATACAAAAGGACCCAGGAGGGACAAAAATATAAACAGTAGAAATGACACAATAGAACGTGGAGTATTCACTGTTTTTGAATATGCAAATGCTGTGCGATCAGAACACAAACTACCCTTAATAGAAATAAAAATAAATAAGTTACCAGCATAGCACTATGAGACTCAGGAGCCACCTGTTCAATCATGAAGAAATCATTTTTTGACAAATTCAAAGAAAGATATCCGGTTGTCAAACTAGATAAAATTGGAACCGAAAGAACCAAACTAAAATCCATTGATGGAAACGAGATCAAAATAAAAGGACAAATAAGTGTCTATGTTCAGTTAACTGATGAAGACCAGCAAAAGGTAAACATGTTGATAATAGAAAACAGTCTATATGACATCATTTTTGGATACAACTTTCTCAGTTCCTTCCTAAATGTTAAATACAATTACCAACAGAAGCAAATAATACTGACCAGTGATAACGGAGAAATCACATGTAAACGACGGATAAAGAACACTGAAGAAAAGCCATAAGTACTATCGACATCCGAGAGTCTTCATATACTGATAGTCAAAGGCGAGTTTGAAGATGCAAACAGCAGAGACGTATTATCACAAGATGTCCAGGATGAAGAACACCACATATCTCCAGATGAATCTGAAAGCCAAAACCAACATTATCAAGTTAATGATCATCTATAGGATACAAGAAAGAAATGGCATAATTCACTCCAACCAGAACTCAGGAAAGATAGCACATTGTTCGAACACACTATATCCCTAGTGGAGAGAGTCAATAAGGAAGAACAGACATATTTGTAAAAGAAGAAATGCAAAATGAAGGAAAATACCCCAACATCCAATATAATGCGAGAATCGAGATAATAATCAAGGCACACAAGACTCAGCAGAAGAGACTAGGAAAAAAGGGGAGAATTTAAACAAAAGGGAAGATGACTAAACAAAGATCTTATCTTCAGCTGAAGATGAGGAGGAACTGTTCAAAGAGGGGAATCTATGGAAAAGAAGTTCTAGCAGCCCTAGTAAAAATGAACCAAGACAAACATGCACGGCCAAAATAACTACGAAGACCCAACAAGCGTGAATCTCAAAGGGTAAAAAAAAATAAAAAAAAAATAAAACATTAAGGCCCAACGAGCGTGGATATCAAGGGATAAAATTTAAATAAAGAAACCCGACGAAGGGTATAATCGCAATATGCCGACCCAAGGAGCAAGAATCTCAACGGGTGATGTTGTGTGCCTCTGGCAATTTAAGAAGAAACCTGAAGACTAGGTTTCTCCTCATTGTATTCTGCGACGAAACAATTATAAATACTTTGGATGCTTACAGAGTCTATGGTGTATCCCCGAATAGTGATATTTTCATCAGATCCGTAGAGGAACTCAAAGAAGCAGTTTTTCCGAATTCGAGGTTTGAGGAGGGTCCTGTTTAGCCTAAAATAGGAATACGGACACTTTGGTTAAGCCAAGGTCTAAGATTTCCTAAGTAAGACAACAAGTATGGAGTGTGTTCCAGTTCCCCGTCCCGGATGTTAGAGTCTGCGGCAGCTGTTAACCAGCGGCAGAGATGCAGGAGAGTATCATCTCCTCTCCCATCACTGTCAACTCCCTGGAAGATTACACGACCCGCTTTAGTGATCTTTAGTGTTAAAGTGTAAAAAAAAGTAAAGTTATTATATATACATATATTATTCAGTGTAAAAATCTATAGTATTTAAGTAAACATGATTATTATTGTGTATAGTGAAATCAAGATGACAAGAAGAAAGATGATTTACAGAGACTAATATAACCTGTCAAATATTAAAATATAGATAATAGTAAAAAAGGACTTTTAAAGAAAGAAAGCAAATTTTCGAAAAACTTAGTTTCCCAAAATTTACTCTTAGGGAGGGGCATGTGTAACGGGATTTACATATTGAAATAAATCAATAAATTCAGTTCATATTTTCGCCATCATGTCGCCCCTAAGGCTATAAATTGTATGAAATAATTTCCAAACTGATATCTCAACAAATAGACAAAATAGAAATAATAGAGAAAAATAAGATAAAATAGAAATAACAAATTTTCATAGTTGAGCACTTTTCACAGCAGTAAATGGCATTTTAGTATTACTTGTAAATCTATGTAATTGAGCACAATTTGAATACAATGTATTATATACATATGAAGCACAAAATGGCGTTTCAAAGGTTTAAATGTAAAAGTATATTTATATGACAAGAAAAAAAAGAGAGCTTGGTGCCAAATCGTAACTTCGAGTTATGACGTCACGAATCGAAAACTTCCGAAGCTGGTGTATCACGTAACATATCCAAGAGTATATAAGACGACCGCTGAGCAATCTCAATCAGATTCTCTCGGCCTACCGGTCGAACAAAATCAAGTTATCTTGTTTGATGTACGCTTCTTGCACATTGTCCACTAATAAACCATTATTTCCTAAACTTCTATTGTATTCTCAATTCCTTTGAATATCTTTATCGGTCATTTTTTCATGATTTTGCTTTATCAGCTCTTTTGCTTTGCATCTTGCCCTACCACCCAATATTCCTTAGCGTTGGCTCGTCTTTTGTAGGCAGGTAAACGCTATTATCCAGAACCTATTTCCGGTGTTGGCTCGTCTTTCTGTAGGCTGGTAGACACTATTCCAACCCATCCTTAATCTTGGTGTCGGCTCGTCTTTCTGTAGGCAGGTAGACACTATTCAAAACCAAAACTCGGCCATGGCTCGTGTTTTGTAGGCAGGTAGGAGTCATTCAACCCTCTCTTATTCTCTCTCTCTTCCATTCTTTTACTAATAAATTTTTGTCTTTCAGATCCGCATTGGTTATCCCACACCCAGAAGCCATGGCAGATAATACAGATCTGTATATTTCTCCTGGGCTATATTAGGTGCCTCTGGCAAGATTCAGATAGCGAGTATAGCAGGTGGTCCCCAGAACATATCAACCTTACAATACCTTTTTTCTGAAATAATTATCTTCGTACTACCATGTAATGTTAACAACAAACTCAACGTTGTTTTGTATATTTTCCAGGGCGATTATGTTCAAAGCATCAAAGTAAATAGCACCATAACTATCATAAATATTTTGAATACAGAGACTTACGTCCTTAACCTAGTCAACATGACCTTTCTCATTTACATATTACTGTACTTACTAGTTATTACCCATAATTCTCAAGCTAGACCTATAACCGCACTTGCCACTAACAATCGTTGGATGTACCAGGTGTGTAAATATGAAACCGGAATTTGTGCATAGACGGCGTTAGCTGTTACTGTGGTTACCGTAAAACTGCGTCCTTGGAGCCACTTGCTTGTTTTGACTGCTGATAACGATTTACAACTCACAACCAGACAAGTTTCATGTCATAGTGTAGTGTTTAATAGCGTTGAACATGGCACAATTTGTACCTACAAACTACGATGTGCGGACAGCATTGATTTTTTGTTACCATTTGAAGAAAACTGTTGCAGAATCGCATCCCATGCTTGTCGAAGCTTACGGAGATCATGCTCTTGGTAAGTCACAGTGTTATGCGTGGTTTAAAAAATTTCAAAGTGGCGATTTTGACGTGAGAAACGAAGAACGAGAAGCAGTTTTCATACGTTTAAAAGCCATGGGTAAGATTCAGAAGGTGGGAAAATGGGTTCCACATGCATTGACTGAGAGACAGCAGAAAACCGAAAAACCGCTTGCGAAATTCTGCTCGCCAGGTACAAAAGGAAATCATTTCTCCATCGAATTATGACTGGCGACGAAAAGTTGATATATTTCGAGAATCCTAAGCGTAAAAGATCATGGGTAACTCCAGGAGAACCGGCGACATCGACTGCAAGATCAAATCGCTATGCACGAAAGACAATGTTTTGTGTTTGGTGGGATCAGAAGGGAGTGATCTATTATGAACTGCTGAAACCTGGCGAAATCGTTAATACCCAACGTTACCGACAACAAATGATCAATTTGCATCAAGCTTTGCGTGAAAAACGACCAGAATATGACCAAAGACAACATAAAGTGATTGTGCTTCACGATAATGCACCCTCCCACACAGCGAAACCGATCAAGGACACGATTGCGACGTTTGGCTGGGAAATCCTTCCGCATACGGCCTACTCACCAGACTTGGCGCCTTCCGATTTTCACTTGCTGACACGCATGCATGGGACACGCACTTGCTGACCAGCGCTTCACATCTTACTAAAATGACTTGATGACTGGTTTGCAGTACAAGAGGCACAGTTTTTTTCGTCTAGCATCCACACATTGCCGGAACGATGGCAGAAATGTATCGCTAGCGATGGCCAATACTTCGAATAAAATAGTTCTTAGTATTGTCATCCAATCACTGTGTCTCTTCTGTACATAAATTCCGGTTTCATATTTACGCACCTTGTATACAAGGAATATAGACCTTTGTTATCAATAAAAACAAGTCAAATTTTTAAATGCCTACTCAAATAAAGGTTTATTTCTCTTGAAACATTTTGTCAGTAACTGAAACTAAACGCGAAAGAGACCCGCTTGATCATAATGACTTTAATTGCATTGTAAAGATAATGAAAAATGACTGAAATGTAGTAAACAAGTAGT
>JAGDQP010008609.1:0-18871 GCA_022664845.1 Lepisma saccharinum
TAAGCCTAGAAACAACATATAAAAATTTGGTTCAAATATCTTCAAAATTATGGCCGCTAGCGTGTTAATATATATATATATATCCATGTACATCGTATATACACTTTCATATCGTACCGATCTCAATACGTATATTTTCTTCGAAATCTACCTAAAAATAGATCAATGAAATCCGACAAGTATAACCAGAGATGTGGACAATTGTTTGAAAAATTCTGCATAATGATAATATGATCTATAATGATAATAAACATTAAAGTATTTACATTAACGCACGGACTCATCTCGAAATCAAGAAAGAGCAGGCAGGCATCTTGATAAATTATTGTGCTGTAATCAGTTACTTTGAATTTAATTTTTAAGGCCTTTAGGTAACTCAGGCTCAGACTAGATGGATGATGATGGAATGATTGGTGGTGGAATGAATAAAATGGGAGGAAACGGGAGAACCCCGAGCAAACCGACGCACACGGTGTTTGTTCACCACAAAGCTGACATGGCACGAGCAGGATTTGAACCCACGGACCCAGGCACCAGAGGTGAGCGCTCTAACAACTTTTTTATTTCACTATTGGATTACACATCATATATAAACAATTTTAAGAAAAAAATAGTGAGAAGAGCTAAACCAACATTGTCTCAAACACAATGAAAAGCTAAAGTAATTATATGAATTAAACAAGGTTATAGAGTTGATCAACTGAAATTCAATTATGTGGCAATTTAAATATTTCAATGATTGTGACTACATTTACATTCACTGCTTGTACAGTGTCCTCTTGATAAAATTAGCAAAATACTTTTGTTTTCTTTGCGTGAACATCAATCCGTATTGGCATTGTAAGAATTCTTAAAATTCCACAGAATCATTGTTATTACATATTATATAACATAGCAGCTGCACAATAAACCATATTACTGCTTTATTTTTAAATCCAGGATAAAGCACAAACTAAGGCCTCCTGATAATTTGATAATTTATATAATTCGGAGTAGGCATGGTACCGAGACCGAGACTACTCTCGGTCTCGTCTCGAATTCGATACCGAGACTAAGGTCCGGGAATTCAGACGAGACCGAGACACTATGCATCGAGACTTACTCCAGACGAGACCAAGATCCAGATTTACAACTCGAAATTCAAGACGAGACCGAGACTTGCATCTCGAGACTCTCGTCTCGATGGAGACTATAAGCTTTATTTTCACGAATATCGATAATTTTATTTTAATGCTTTTATTGATGCTGTTCCATACTAGAAGAAGTCTTGTAACAATTAGTTTCATTCTGATAAATATTATTTAATATGTTATATTGTAGTTTAAAAATATGACTATAAATCATATAAGTAGTTAAGTTATCAACGTCAAACTATTTTCTGTTGACTTTCAACAAGAATATGAAGTGTTGGAGTTTGATTCGGGGACTGATGAATACAGACATTTATTTCCTTCTGCGAATTTTCATCCCCATACTTTCTCCCTTATCGGTATTTTACTTCTGTTGACACTCTTCCATTTATATCAGCCTCTGCTATACTGATACTCTAAAGACTGTAAAGCATACGTCAAGAAGCCAAACTATCTAAACTCTAATATGGGTCTTTTCTTACACCATTTATTTATTATATTTTTTAAAAAAATGAAAAAAAAAATATGTTTGCAATACTAACCTTACAAAAGATGGAGACAATATACAGTAGACGCTCTTTTATACGGCACGGTCGCAATCGTGGCGATGCTGGATAACCATTTTTTTCGGATAATCGAACGTCTATAGTCCTAACGTCTACAAAGCAGGAAACGCTAAACTTAAGTGAACACTGACAATCACGACAAACACTAAGCGAACGGAAACATTGTTACAAGGGTCGTAAACATCACTGTATAAAGCGTGCGACACAGATGAACAGCAGAAGACAAAACAAATGGCATTTACAGCCAAGCGCAGTGGTGCGACTTTACGGAAAAGGTCAGTGAACGCCCGAGCACAACCGGAAAAAGCCGAATACAAGTGGCTCGACCTATAGAGGATACTAGAGCGTGCCGGTTTATAGAGTGGCGGATAAAAGAGCGCCTACTGTATATGGAAACAAGTAAGTCGGAACTCAGCGGCGGGACACCTCAACTATCTTCTTAGCCCTGGCAGCTCCTGATTTGAAAGTTGTCGACAGACAGACGTAGAGGAGATATAAGATTGTATGCACATTGTAATGCTTTAGACACAGCAAATTTTTTACCTATTCTTATATTCTTTGCTAGGATTGTTGGAATGGCATTTTAATCTGATAACACGGCTTTTTTGAAATAACAATGTTCTTATTTCAGTGTGTAGGTCTAAGATTTGCAATACGCTATTTGAAAGTAACGCCTACTGGACACACCACTCGTTTCTTTTTTCTTTAATGTATGGACGTGCAGCTGTAATTCATACTTATGAATTGGTCCTTTAAACGACTCAAGAGCAGTTTTGATTATTTCCTTGCACACAAGTTCAAAATAAGTAAAATTTTTGTCACGTACTGTATAATGTTAAATATTTTGTTAACGTTGCTAGGAATTGTCAGGAAAGTTTCTAAGAATTTTAATATTTCATGATGTTTCACTGTAATGGAGCAAACGCAGATAATTTTTTTCATGATTATCTGGATATTTTTCGTTTTCAGTTCTGCACCTGCGCAGAATGAGAAAACGTTTTGTTATCGTAGATGTGCATGCAATGTTGATCACGTGTTTGCTGCCACCATTATGTTGGTTCCTATTTTGGAAGAAATGCGAAACTTTTGAGTGAAGAGGAATTCCGAACCCAAACAATTACATAAATGATTAAAATGTGGCATAAGTCGTGGGATCAACTTTGTTGATATCTTCGGGGTTCAGCCAGCATAGTCATAACACTCTATACTGTTTTCTTTTAACTTGAAATTTACAGCTGTTAGTACGACGCTAGAATTTTCACTAAAGAACACATGCCAAATCTCCTTTTGACTTCTTCTTTTCTTTACTCTCAACATTCCTGAGAACTGTATGACGGATTACATTACTAGCCAAATTACTGAAAATTCCCAGGTAGCTATAGTTGCCTAGCTTTTCCCATGAATGTTTCGTAAAATCCTTAACATTGCACGTTCATTTTTTTCTATAAATTTGGTAAAAATTCGACTGGAACGTAATTTTTCATTTTTAACGTAACATGTATTGAGTCAATTTGAATATAATTTAGAATTTGCAAAACTTAAATGATATGTATACCAATTTCGCAATTTATGGTATAACATGGATCCGTTCTCGTAATAGAAATATTTTTGTGTCTTACTTATTGGTAATGGTGTTTTATATATATATCCTAACTAGAGCTATATATATCCTAACTAGAGCTATATATTACTTTAAAGTTGTACTGTTCTTCTCTCTATTTCAGAAAATATTATTTCTAATCTAAACCCCAAATTATATGTAACAAACTATGTTAATGTCATATTAATATCCTTTTTCTTGTACTGAGATCCGAAAGCCTGCATACCCATTTCAAATAATTCAAGCGACGCCAACCTTTAAAGTCTATCGTCTTTCGAGACTCTCGAGACGAGACCGAGACAAGATCGAGACTAACATGTCGAGACAAGATCGAGACTAACATGTCGAGACTCGAGAACGAGAGGAGACTGAGGTTTACAATCGAGACCGCGACGAAGACCAAGACCAGAATTTTCAGATCGAGACGTGAGCAAGACAATACTGTCCTAAAAATTCTAGACGAGAAGGAGACTGATGCCAGTCTCGTCTCGTCTCGTCTCGTCTCGATACCATATTTCGGAGGAGTTCTGGTTATTAACCCAACAATTTTCGACACTGTTTCGAAATGTTACTTGTGTTTGTACATTGGGTTAATCTATGTTCCAAGCTATCGACTTTTGCACATTTATTACATTTATTATCGTCCCCAAACTTATGTATATATCGTTTATATTTAGTATCTATTGCATCAAGTATTACGAAACACCATAAGGAACGTTGGTGCACAAACAAGAAGGGGGAATGTATATTTTTCCAAATTTGGTTCCAACTTTCTTGAGGTTCTTGAGCATATAATCTATGTATGGGGGCGGTGCTTCGAATGCTTTTATAAATTTCTTTACAAGTAAGTTGTCTCCTATCAGTATTAAGTTGTTCATACAACACAAAACTAAGAATCGTTAGATAATGATTCAACTCTTTGGGTATATCGTGTAAAGCCAAGGGAAATTCCGAGCTGTAGCAGTCTGACAAGGCCAAGGGCAGGTGTCTATGGAGGAGTGGGTGTTGTGACTCAGCAACTTGTAGCGTGCGTCTCATCAACACACTCTGTGCCTTATCAAACACATGCATCCTTAACAAATGTAGTCCGTCAAGGCCGTTACTATAAGTCATTACAACGAACTGGATACAGTTATTGATTCCAAATAAACCAGCTGCATAGAGATTGTATTTTCTTTCCGTACACTTTTTTCATTTGATGTACATTGGCTACATGCCAAATCCCAAATCTTCGACAATAAAAAAAAAATACATATTTCACTCTGGAGATCACACTCAAGAAACGATATTTATAAAAAAAATAGCTAAGTTTTTGAAGTTTTCTATCTAATGTTTTGTAATTGTAAGCAATCATTTCATCGTATTTCTTTCAAAACAAATACTTAGCACTTTCATTTGTGTTAGTTGTAAAGACTCTATTTTAATATTTTGTCCACTGTCATATAGCACGAAATATGTTTTTTTCCTGCCTATTTAGCTTCGACGCTGACGCCTTTTCATATTTATTAATACAATGTTGGATATGTTGATAATCGTCTACACTATTTACTATTAAGCACACGTCACCTGCATATGCTAACAATTTGGGAGATTTTGAGGGCCTAATGCCTCATGTAATTCCTACTGTAATTTATACAGTAAAGGGGACAAAGTTACAGTGTACACAAATAAACGACTCGGACATCCCTGCCGGATTCCTCTTTGCATAGGAAGAGGAGTTACTAGATGGTTGTTCACCATTAATTCTATTGTCGTATCTTTATACAAAAACTGCACTTGTTGTATAAATTCCTTCGCAATACCAAGTCTTTGTTGAAAATTTATCAAAAGCGTTTTCAAAGTCGAAATGAACTAAATTATTTATTTATTTATTTATTTATTCAAAACATAATTTTGTGTTTCTGCGCCACTGCAATGTAGTCTCTTATCGTTAACAGTATTTGAAAAAGACTTTTACCTGGCGCTCCCGCATATTGAGTGAGACTAAGTAACTCCGGGACAGTAATATTACCTCTATTAATAAGACATGTACTTATAATTTTAACATCTGTCGTCATTAAAGAAATCGGTTTGTAGTGCTTTACGTTCCTAGGTTTTGGGACCTTAGGAGTAAATATTAATACTGCTGGAGACGGTAGCTTAACATTCTCCTTTGCTTTCATCCACTGATTCACTAACTGTGTAAGCGTGTCCCCCATTATAGGACATAATTTTTTATATAAACTAGGAGATATATCATCTATGCTAACGCTGGCTTTGGTGTTAGCCTTATAAACTGCCGTTATAACCTTCTCAGCCGTAGATGGGGCTACAAGTGCTTGATTACTCTCCTGATTAATACAGGAGGGAACATATTGTCCTACTTCAAAAACACTATCGGGTGCATCATACGGCTTCAAGACATTCGTATTTGTCTCAACAAAGGCACCTCTTATTCCTTCAAAGATCTCATGAAGTCCAGATTTCTTGTTATTAATTTAGTGCTACTTCGTTTAACTTCATGTAACAAGTGGGTCACTGGGTAGTATTCACTTGGGTCAAAGAACTGAACTTTGCTGTTTGGAATATACTCATTATGTCTCTTACGGTGGTATGTTAGTAACAAAGCTTTGTATTTCTTAACTAGTGTTATTAAATTTCGATTGTGAATGACGTCTTTTTGTGGTTCTAAAAACAGCGGCAATAAATTGTATATTTGCTTCGCTTATCCCTATTTTAAGAGAAAGTATACTATCGAATGTACGATTGCATTCAGGGTTTGCAGTATCTATACCACCATTCAACGATATTTGCATATTATTCTCTTTGCGTAATCCAGTAAGTCAACTTTTGTGTAAATTGGAGACAAACCACTGGATCTTGTAATAATGGATTTTTCATTTTAATGTAACCACTACCTCTTAGTAAATGGGGTATCCTAGCTCGTAGTTTAATTACAATACACAAATGGTCAGAAACACATACCGGATGTCGGAAAACTTCATACACTTGTGATCCTAGAGTCGAATTTATATAGATAACGGTATATACGGCAGCTACAGATGCTTATCAGAATAATGGAAACACCTGAACGAAAGTGCAACTTACCAGATTAATATGGTGTCGGGCCACCTTTCGCCTTCAGAACAGCCTTGATGCGACGTGGGATGGAGGCATAGAGGTCGTGAATGGTAGCAAGTGGAATATTACACCATTCCTCGTGAAGGGCATCGGCCAGTTCTGTGAGAGAGGATGGAGGTGGAAATCGTCGCCGGAGTCGTGTTTCCAAGATGGACCACAGATGTTCAATTATGTTGAGATCTGGGGATTGGGCGGGCCAGGGGAGGTGTTGAACTTCATCCCGATGTTCCTCAAACCACGCTGCAACAACTACAGCTGTGTGAATGGGTGCATTATCATCCTGGAATATGGCGTCATTGTCCGGGAACAACATCCGGACCATAGGATGCAAGTGGTCTCCTAAAATTGCGACATAATCGTTGGCAGTGATGCATCCGCGAAGTGTGACCACAGGACCCAATGAAAACCATGATATTGCGGCCCACAGCATCACCGTGCCGCCGCCATGTTTCACAGTTGGGCGGAGACACTGCAGATCATACGCTTCTTTGGGCGTTCTCCACACATAAACACGGCCCGTGGTTTGGAATAGGGTGAATGGTGACTCATCCGACCATACCACACGTTTCCAGTCGTCAATGGTCCAAGTTGCATGGTCGCGGCACCATTTGCGGCGTGCTAAAGCGTTCTGGTCCCTGATGAGAGGTTTGGCCCGTGCAACACGACCCCGTAAGTTCATGTCATGTAATTCGCGGCGGACTGTGATTGTCGAAACAGGTTGGGGGAGGTGCTGATTGAGTTCCTCCGTCACTTGCGCCGCAGTGGCACGACGGTTCCGCGTGACAATGCGCTTTAATACCCGGCGTGCCCTGTCACTGATGCTTTTCTTCCGCCCACTGTTCCGTTTCCCCGATGTGGTTTTCCCGTGTGTTGTGTAGGCCGTCATCACCTTCGACACTGTCCCTGGCGACACACCTAACACACTAGCCACTGCCGTCACACTCACTCCACATAACCGCGCACCAACAATTTGCCCTCTTTGAAACTCTGAGAGGTCTCCCATTTTACACTACCTCCGTCTGCTGCAGCCACTGCACACTCCTGTTCCACGACGCCTGACGTAGTATGGAGACCGACCTAACACACCACCACCAGCACTCCGGCGCTGCGGTCGCCACGACACCACTGCCAACCCATACATCTGACGTGTTGCCAACTACAGGTGTTTCCATTATTCTGATAAGCATCTGTAGAATTCACACGAATATATGTCTGCGCATAGTCCTATGTATTCAATACATTCCAGCCATCTAGTAGGGGGTACTCTTCTTCTAATTCTTTAAGAGCTGGGCAATATTTCTCACCCTATTCGGAGTCAAATCTTCGGGTTATGCAATTCAAGTCGCCTCCCATGAACAGATATTGCGTTTGTGTTCTGAGATAAATTGGGACTTCCTGTGTGTAAAACAGACTTCGTGCGTGCCTGTTCTACGAACCAGACGGCCTGTAGGTATTAATTGCCGTGTGATGTCGGTAGCGCAAACTTAGAATACGCCCTGAAGCATGACACTGTAAATTTGTCAGTTATATCATTTCGAGTAACAATTGCTGTCCCTAAATAGTTATTATTAACATATACATTATATAATGTCGGTAATTGACTAATATCAGGACCTACTTCTTGTAAAAATACAATCTGTATATCAGTTGTTATAACGAAGTCTTGAAGTGCTAGCATACGGGTGGTACTTTACGCCCCTCCGATATTAATACTAACAATAGTTATCAAATTGGATCATGATCACAGCTAATTTAGTTAAAAGGGCATGCTGTCAGAAGACTTCTATTATTGATCTCTACTCAACAAACATACATATTTTTTCCAGATCAGTTGGTTTCGTCACCTCCGCGAACCCTTTCCTGATCGTGTTAAACAGCCACTCGAAAGAATCCCTTTGTCAAGCGTTGACTCGACGGTGTTATTTATTATCTTTCGCACCCGTTTACGCTTTTTTCCTGTGTAGTACCTTCTTCAGATTCACTTGTGTTTTCACTTTATGTCTTACCTGGTTCACCGAGTCTGCGATTCCCCTCCTTCACTGACAGTGATGCAGCTTTATCTGTGGGTTGGATAAAAACTTCACGTTGCACTAAATGAAATTCCGCAGGTTTAACACTCACACTTCGCGCACTTATTTCAACACTAATACAGTTCTCTTCATTTACTTCCGTAGAAAAAGGGGGAGAGATAGGGTTGTGGTTTGTTGCAGATTGTGTTGAAACTCTTTGCTGCACTGGGTCACTAAGCAAGATATTTTGGATACTTGGAGATTCGGGCTATTGTAATACCCCCTGAGCGGCATAATGTTCTACATGTTGGACCGCATTGCTGCTCCGTTAGCACTATTGCTCTCAAATTCACAGGAGGAATTCCTTGTAATTGAGTCATTAACCTTCCCATTTACTTTCCCAACTAGTGGAAAATCTTCTGCCTTAAAAATAGGACAGGTGGGGCCCGTAGGCTTTGATACTTCGTTCTCAGGTCGAGTACCACTAATCACATGTTGAGTACATTCCTGATACGTGTGAAGAGTACTGGTAGGGGATGCGGTGTTGGACCGACTCTTCGTACGACTAACAGCCTCTCAAGAAGCAAGAACCCGCATACTACCAACACCCCAGGGCAAAAACCTGTGTTGGTCGAACGCCGTGTTGGTTCAACGCCGTGTTGGTCCAACGTCGGTACTACGAAGTGTTGGTTTCATGTCAGTGTTGGTTCTATGCAGGTGCCCAAAAATAATTTAAGATTATATTTTTTATTGTGTTTTTAGGTTTTATATATCTAGGACGTTGTCAATTTTATTGTTGGTCCAATGCCGTGTTGGTCCAACGTCGTGTTGGTCATACGCATGTAACTCTACTGTTACACTTGTAACAGCTTTTCACCTGATTGTTATATTGATCTAAATAAGGTTGGTTGCAAATCTCCACAAATGTAGGTAATTCACTTTGTAACTCAACGTAGATTAACTTACGACCAGTCGGTACACGATCACGATAACCTGAGTTATAGAACTCGTATTTCATGAATTTTACTATTCCATACTTAGACATGACATCATGAATGTCAGAATGGGACAGTTTACTTCGGACAATAGACAATTTCACGAGCGTGATAGGTTTATCCATAAGTTCCACTTTCAATTTAATACTCTGATATTCGTCTTTAAGCTCTACATCATTGGAATATTCACGTAATATCTGTTCTCATCGAAGAGCTTAAACTAATTTAACGTAAACACATTTTCGCTATTCATCAATGGAAAGCGCTAATATTTGTCCCTCTTCCAATCGAAACACTTCATATATGAAATCGTGCACTTTGTAAGTAGCTGGACGTTGAATCGTTGCTGAAAAGTCTAAACTTATTGTATTAATTCTCTTCACGACCAATCCAATAACGTATTTACTTACTATAGCTGCACATGAGTTCTCATAAGCACAGAGCGCGACGAACATACGTGCTCTCACCACCGCAGCCAACCTGCGTCACCATCGAACCACCGCGGTCTGCTCTGATCAGGTCCTGTTGGGGATTTCCTGCTAATTAAAACACAGTTGCTGTAGCTTTGCCGACTTCACGTAGAGTCAATTAACAACATCACTAACGCATCGGCAGGTTTGAGGATGGGATGAAAGCGAGCAGCAAAAACAGTCAGCAATATTTTGATATGATTCGAAAATAGTTGAGCAGGGATGGCCAGATCCGGATCCAAAAAGAATGCCGGGATGGTAAATTATGAAAGGCTCTGGCCAATACCTTCCCCGTCCTGTGCCTACCTCATCCCGGTGTGAGCCAAAGAAAGAAATTAAGAAAAGAGAGAGAGAGAGAGAGAGAATTGATTTTTTCATTTCATTTATGGCCTTTAGGCATCTAAGGCTCAAGCCGAAATAGGGGAGGGGAAAAGGATTCGGGAAAGTGTCGACCAGGGCCTATGTTAAAGATGCCACCCCGATATTTGCCTGGTGACAGGGGAAAACAGTCAGGGTTGTCGCCCGCTGGGATCGAACCCACGTCCTCCCGAACGTTAGGCCAACGCTGTACTACTGACCTACGGAAGCTCGGTGAGAGCGAGAGAGAGAGAGAGATCTGTGACCATCTATTTCCCTTCCCTTTTCCTCCTTCTCTTTCGGAGACAGGGAGAGAGAAAGAGAGAGGCCGGGATTAAGTAGTCAGAACATGGGGTATTGATCAGGGCCTTTCATAATTTATCATAAATAAATCCAATTTAATTCAATATATCTGACATTAAAAAAAAATATATTTTATAGAGATAATTGTGTAGTTGATTGTTATTGCTTTAGTCCAATTAGTTGATAGTAACATTTTAAACATCCTTTATTTTTTTCTAAAATACATTTTTTACTTCTCAAAAGCAATTTACGTAATCTGGAAAAGGAGTTTCATATTTTTTTTAAAATCTCGCTGCATGCTTAAAAGAAAAGGGAGAAGGACACGTTTGGTTCTTTCCTTTTAGGAGCGCAATGATTATTGCATAGTGAATGGTAACCACGTCACAGAGCAAAGGGTGGTCACGGTTGACGATGAGGAGGGTGGTGTTTGAAGAGACCCTGTATATATATATTAGTAACAGATTATTATAGGACTGGTTTCAATGACACTACTCTTGCAAATCATGAGTAACTCAGTAATTTCTTCTGTCTTTCTATGATTCTGTTTTCCCTCTCTCCCCTCACAATACTCCAAAGTGAAGAGTAAAAGAAACCAAAATAAGACTTATCATTTGATAGCAGAAAGAATCCTCCAAAATACGTAAGAATTAGGAAAAACTATGATGATGTGTCCATGGCCCAGATATTCGTATATCCGAAACTCGCATTCGTGGTTCCTTATATCCAATACCTGGATCCATTTGGTCATTCCTACTCTCCAATCAACACTAAAATGATTGTGATTATAGCGCAGTATGCGTCAAGTTTTGGAGCACGTCTGTGCTTGGAACCCGACCGGACTCGGTGATCCGAATTAGGTCTCGTCACCCGGAAGACAAAGTAGAGTATTTGATTATTTCCTTGCGTTAGTGGGGTGACTAAGATCCTAGGCGGTAGTCCCCAGAGCACGAAAATTACTCAGACTGGTCTCAGACCGCGTCAATCGGGTCAAGTTTTAGACCGGATGACGATGTCCGGGTCACCAAAATTGACCTGGTTTCAGCTCTGCCATGATACTTCCTTCCTCTATATAAGTTATTAGTACTTTTTTCTTCAGAATTTCAGAGGAATTCAGTATTTCAATATTCTGATATTGTTAAGTATTTTGTTACTGTCCGGTATTTCGGTATATCGATATTTCGGTATTATTGATATTTCGATATTTCGTTATTATCGGTATATCAATATTTCGGTATGGGTGATACCGAATTTTCGGTATTCCAAAATACCGATACCGATTTTGGTATATCGATATATTTGACAGTCCTATTTCAAGCATTGTTGAATTACGTTTCATTGTTAGTGTAGAATCAAATATAACGTTGAGAAAAGCGGTTCATGTAATGTTGAGTTGCGAAACACTTCAATCAGAGCAAACTCAAGGAAAACTAGTAAACCCATCACAGCAAGTTGAGGTCACGATGCACACATAATAATTAATGGATAGACAGAAAAGTTGCAGCTATTGCGGAACACTGTAAATAAACATTGTCGTTTGAAACATAAAGTGCCAAGAAAATGTCTAGAATTTAATAGCACTTGCAATTCTTGTAAAAACAGGTAGCAATGGGCTCGTTGCTGGTATGACAGAAAGAAAAGCAGAGATGTTGTAGAATAAAATAATATGAAATATGCACAAAACTGTTGGAATTATATAATTACAGTTATTATTAAAAGATTATACTTGGATCAATACATTAGAATAACTATTATATCTTAGGATTAACTTTAGATATAGGTTACCAAAAGTTAAAGTAATCATTACCCCACATTACTAGTGTTAAAGTGAGAAGTAAAATGTCTGTAAAGGGTAAATTAACTTTAATTTTGCCTCAATTGCACACAGCATTGAGCTTAAACCTCTCATAATTTAACAGATCACTAGTTGGAAATTATAAAGATAGAAAATGAAAAAACACCGACTCAAAATATTATTTCACACTTGATTTTCGAACTTTACATCGTCGAAAACATGACATTTAAAAAAAAACTGTATAAAACGGAGCATTGTCTTAGCACAGTTTTTTCGGTGTGGATTGTTCCCTGAGTCCAGTTCTTTGCCAAATTTCATTTTCAAAGGAATCAAGCGAAACTGCTGGTCCAATACACAATGTACAGTTGTACGAGACACATGAAGCTCCCTTGATGGTTTACCAATAGATTCACATGTTTTTCTCTTGGAGATGAGTTACCAGGTTATTTAAATGCAAGGTCGTTGTCGAGGAGCGCTCTTTTGCTTTCTCGCTACCATTGCGTTGCGAGAGAGTCAACTTTGAAGTAGTAGGTTGTAATTTTATTTTATTTAACCTAAACTTGCAGCAAGTTTGTACTAGGTTTGGTTTAGTAAGCTTGTACGAAGTTTGGCACTTCGAGTCTGCAAACTTGCTACACTCTTGAAGCAAACTTGCTAGTTGACAGAAGACAAAGATCCTACAAACCTTTCACTCCAAATTTTCAGAGAAGAGAACTCCGACACCATGACATGTTGATCAAAGGTTTATGCCATTCTGGAAACATCCTCGTGGTATTTGATATGTCACACGACCCACTTGCCATTTAAAAAATGTGGATTTCAAGATGGCGGCCACGTTGATTGTCTACGACAAAATGTAGCCCTTTCCAACCGTTCCACATTTGTCTAATACCGTTTCTTCACTGTTCGCCTTTTCCCGTTTTGCGTTATGATTCTTATCCCAGGAAACGTCAATCAAAAATTGGTACTTAATGATTTGTTATCGTAAGGCAAAACGGGAATTCCCGTTTCGCTTACAATAATTTTTATATATTGGTAGCCCTATAATGAATTGGAATTCAGGACTTAGAATTAATGATCAGTGTGTGCGTAAGAGTCTGTTTTTATACGTATAATTTACATGCAGCAAGCCAGCAAACAGTCTGAGCTGAATGTTCATTAGTGTGCACAAATTTCAAGCAAAAAGTGTACGACTATACTTAGGTAGGGAAAAAAGAATAAACTCTTCCACAACAAGGAACTTACAATAGCGGTATATACAGGGGTAGCAGGGGAGAGGAATGGGGAGCTGTCCCTCCAAACCATGTTCTGCCATATACTTACAGCCAGGGACGTAAGCAGGAATTCGTTCCGGGGGGAAGGTGTCCAAATTCAATATGAGGACAAATTGTATTAAAATTTGTAATATCGCCCCTAAACTTAGAGAACGTTTACAGAAAAGTCGAGATTTAGGGGAGGCAGGTTCGAACCCCCAGGACCCACCCTCTGCCTACAGCAAATGAAGAATGTTTGTAATAGAAAATGACGTATGTTTTAAAAAAATTGAACAATGCTAATACGTTAAAATAATTTTAAAAAAATAAATTAAGGTACTGCAAAGACCAAAGCCTCAGTAAGGTAGCATACCCAACATATAGTAATAAATGTATATGAATAATAAGTATTTCCAATAATTATCGAAAATACTTATTATTCTTATACATTTTAACCATATTTTATACATTATAATCAAAGCAACTCTTCTTTGATTTTTAAAAATAGTGTGCATGGAAAAATTTTAAAATATCTATCACTAGAAGATGTTGAAAGCATCTGTCTAGCATTAGCGACTAAGGATAATTTTTCAAGCAAAATATTTTTCCTATAAATATATATACTTTCTTCTTTATTATGATGGCGATTGCCGGGTAACCAGGTAGGCAAGTCCGCTCTTGTCAGTGGGATAAATTATTGAAAATGCATAAAAATTAATGTTTATATTCATGTAATTAGATTATTTGTATGCATTTGCAAGGGTGGAGCAGGGGGGGGAAGGGATTTTGGATTTTTTGTGTAATTTCTTTTTCTGTAAGATGATTAGTATTAGGAGCCAATCAGGGAACATATTTACTATTAGATGTCACATTTAAAGATCTGTATGTTGCTCAAGTAGTTTCATACTGAGTCTGATAAGTAGAAGTTGCTGATCAGTACTGAGTTCGTCCCTCGAAAGTGTGTTTAAGCGTGTAAAATGGCTGTATCTTTCATTACGTCGAAACGAATGGGAAGGTTACTGTGTTACGAAGAATATATTTATCGGTTAAACTATAGTCGTGAGCAAAATCATACTAGAAGCGTAGTGAAGGGTGTAATGTTGGTCTAATGTTTGATGAACTTCAATCTATATCTGGTGAACACAGGCATCCTCTGAGTAATAAGCAGATTGAAAGTTCTCTCATAGTTAGCGAAATAAAGAAGAGGGTAGCAGAAGATCCATTCGTTCCTGTTCCAAAAATATTTAAGTAGGTAGTACTTGAGCTCTGCCTTGCAAGCTTGACTCACATGTATTTTCGGTCTGTTATGATGTTAGGGAGTTAATATACACTGCTTCACGTTCTTAAAAGCAGCTTTTGCTTTTTTCAAATACCTTATAGTATGACAATGTGCTGCAAATTATCAAATTCAATTTACAATGGTCTCATTATGTTTATAATTCAATTATGTATTGGTAATTACTTAATTGAGAATTCTTCAAGCGACTTATTTACTTCATTTCTTCATAGGAAGGAGTTGTCGAAGCATGAACTGAACGCAGAGCTAGCATCTGCGTTCTAGAACTATTCCACCGCTACCTCAAAGTTGTGCAAAGCTAGTGTTAGAAGACAACTGAAAAAGAACGTTTAAAGACGAGCAATTTATATTAGCGGATGATACATGCCAAGGAGAGAGAATGATCGTAAGTATATAGTTTAATTTTCTTATTATTTTCTTTCTTTCAGATATTTGCTACGATTCCAAACCTACAAAAAATATGTTCTTCTGAAGAAATATTGATGGACGGAACCTTTAAAGTGTTACCTCCATTTAACCAATTGTACACTATTCATGGCAAGTACATAGACTAGTATTATCCCCTTATTTTCTGTCTACTTCCTTCGAAGAAGGAAACTACATATATCCGCATGTTGGAAATCATTCAGAACAAAGCTGAAGAGAATAACTTGACATTTTCTCCGAAAAACGTGACTCTTGAATTTGAGAAAGCAGTGTATCTTCTGTGTTTCCTAACGCAAAGATTCAAGGTTGTTTATTTCATTATTCACAATGTATATTGAGAACAGTTCAACAGTTTGAACTAACACATGCATGCAAAAATTACGCTGGAGTAAGAACATGGATGAGAAGAGCTGCTGCCCTTCCACTGCTTCCAGAAGAAAGTGTACACGATGCCTTCATTAATATTAGGGAAAGCGCACCTGATGTCATTGCAGCAGAACCATTTCATGACTATATGGTGGAAACATGGCTTGCCGACAGCGAAGTACAATTTCCTCCGTACGTATTTGTAATCCAATTATTATTTTATAGTCTTTGCAGTTCTTAATTCCCACAAATAGAATATCGTTGTTTTCTGAATAATAATATCTTATAAGAGTCAAGATAACGGTGGACTAAGTAATGGCCTGTTATTATTATACACTAATACTCATGCATTGAATCGTTGTTCAGAAAAAGAAAGCTATCTCTTTTTTCTGTTCCCTTATTTACGATATTTTGTTACCAGGTGTATGCATAAGTTTTTGCCGTTTTTTGTGGTAAAGAAAACACGTAATTTTCAAGGGAAATTTATTTCGACTTATTAAAAATATTGTCCATCGGCTTCTACACATTTCGCTCATCTTTCAGGTAATTGATGCATACCATGCCAGAAAAACTGCTTGTCTTTGCGGCAAACAATTCGTCGAGCCATTTTCCAACGTCTTCGAAATTGCTGAAGTGCTACTCTGCGAACGAGTGCCCCATTGATGTAAAGAGGTGATAGTCAGATGACCAGGTCTGGGGAGTACGGCGGGTGCGGTAGCATGTCCCATCCAAGCGATTTCAAGGTGTCTTCCACTGGTTTTGCTGTGTGAGACAGCACATTGTCGTGTAACACAATCACTTTGCCATGTCTTCGGGCCCATTCCGGTCGTCTTTCGATCAATGCGTGATTTAAATTAATCATTTGTTGGTGATAGCGTTGTGCATTAACAGTTTCGCAGGGCTTCAAGAGTTCATAATACACAATACCGCTCTGGTCCTACCGGACACAAAGCATGGTCTTCTTGCCGAAGCGATTTGACCTTGGTGTTGAAGGACCGGCTTCGCCAGGTGAAAGCTACGATTTTTTTTCACTTCGGGTTTTCAAAATAAATCCATTTTTCGTCACCCGTCACAATTCGATACAAAAAGGATTTTCTTTCGTGGCGTTGAAGCAGCATTTCACAAGTGACTTTGCGATTTTCCATTTGATGTTCATTGAAATCGTGTGGGACCCATTTACCTAGTTTATTGATCTTCCCCATTGCTCGTAAACGTCTCCTGATTGTTTCTTGTGACACATTTAATGCTTTTGCTAATTGCTGTTGAGTTTGAGTTGGGTTATCCTCCAATAACACCTGCAATTGATCGTTTTCGCACTTTTGTGGTCTACGAGAGCGCGAACTGTCTTTCACATTGAAAACACCACTTTTAAATTGTCGAAACCATGTCTCACATGTTCTAATCGATGGAGCGTGTTCACCATATGTATCTACCAGCACAAATGACTTTCAACAGCCTTTTTCCTTTGATTAAATAAGAAAAGCAATGCGTGCCGCAAATGTTCTTTTTCAGGCACAAACTTCGACATGATCACTGAATGATAAAACAAAGACGCTAGTGTTTGGCGGACTCAACTTGTGTGTGTTTGTAGTTTAATGTCAGACGAACAAAATGACGTATGCGTCAAATGAATACGCTGCGTACTTTTCGCTGGCGCCATCTCTTAGGTAAACCGGAAACTACTTATGCATGCACCTGGTAGGTTATATTGGAGATAATACAATTAATTCTTAGATTTCGACTAAGTTAAAAAAAACTAACAAACTTCCCTACCACTTCATTGAGTACAGTTCTTAATGTCCATAAATGAAAGGAGGGGTAATATTACTTTTGTTGTATCCGTGTTCTCGTTGATTAAAACATATTTTTATTTTAATTTCAGATATATTTAGAACCATTTTAATATTGAATGGGACAGGACCACAAATCGAGCAGAGGGTTGGCACTCAAAGTTAAATAGAAGTGCTGGGAATCCTCACCTCAATGTAATAGGCTAATTGAGTTACTGAAGCAGGAGCAATCAGAAAATGAAGCTTCGATGGCCATGGTTTTAGCAGGACATGATGCAAGACACCAGAAATATAAGTGGAGACAATTAAACATTCGCCTGCGTACTTTGAAATGTAGACTGAGTAGTAAACAGATTTCTCTAATGCAATACTTAGATGCTGTTGCTCATTGTATACATATGGAAGATAAATAGCATCTTGTATAGATGTTCTGCACTACTTGTAGTTACTGTACTTATTTTGTTATATTAATAAACATTAAATAGTTTTTTATGAATGTATTTGCTGGCCTACCATCAGAAAGTTCTTAAGGCGAAACGAGAAAATGCGCATCGAGATTTCCCGTTCCGCCTTACATCAAGGTGGAAAGTAATAAGAGGTTTTACATGCAAATTTCATTGCTAGAGGTCTTAAGGCGAAACGCGAAAAGGCGAACAGGGCAGGAATCGTCTAATAGTACGCGTAATTTCCTTGACGGCTAGTGACCTAACTGCATATTTTGACTCATCCTGTACGTTATCTTTCTACTATACATGCATGCAATTTGTGACAAAATGGTCCTTGATCCGACTATTGAAAACCATTCTCGTCTTCAGCACACCGGAATATAACCATAACACCTGAAATTAAGAATAAAGTTTTTCACGGTTGATCAGTGTTATCTTTGTTCGCTCTTTCTCAAAGTCTATGTTTCGGTTTCTTGTAATATTACATAATATTAAAATCATTTAATTATTTTTGTTAGTTATTTGTTCATCAATCCGCCGGGACTTCTTATTGAATGCTCCTTTCGACCTAGCTTTTCTTGGATTTATATATTTGTTTACATTTAATATCTTCACTTACAATAATTCCCAGGGTACCATATGAAATAACAATAATCGTAACAAATAAATGAAAGACTATTCTTATTGCATATTACAGAATCGAATATTTTGCTACTTAGAATATAGTAACTGATTTCTCAAATGCAATTAAACAATTGTTTATATTAATAGTACATATCATCTTGGGTACTTAGGATGCAATAGTTAATGTAGTTTTGCATTTCGTAATTATATTTATTGAGAATTAATAAATAACTCCAGAAAATTGTACATAGTGGTTACTTTGAGACCAAATAAGATTTACTTGTGTAGTACGTAGAAGATATATGTATATATATATATATATATATA
>JAGDQP010008609.1:18971-62334 GCA_022664845.1 Lepisma saccharinum
TTGTTTTGTAATCTTGAAGGAGTTCAAACACGTTGGCGATAAGCCAGCTGAAAAGTATTCGTACGATAGATAGAAAATATTAAAAATAGGATAGTTGATGATTTATTGAAAATACGTATGTTAAGAACTATCACGTAAAACCCTGGAACAGGCTGTTCAAATCGACTCCAAAGTTCACCTTTTTTATGCTTCACTTGTATCTGTTTATTACATGTAGCACAATTGGCAGTTTTAGGCCTACCTACAATCGTTACTATTAACGTTAACCGAAACCTTTTGCCGCAACTGAAGTTCGATTAAACTATAAGTAGAAAGTAACGGTCCGTTCGGCTAGTAAAGTTTTGGAAACTGTCCTCTGAGGCATGAAAGTGTGATACACGTGGGTTTTGGCGAAAGGAGCCACAATTAATGCAAAGTATAATTCCACAATTGCTCCAGGGTTCTTTACGCAATGTCATTCAAAAAAAAAAAAGACCTGGGATGCAGTTGGGACATGTCATTGCGCTTCATTTCACTGTTACAACACTGACTAACTTATACTGGGAGGTGTTTCCCACACATCGTAGAGCGACTATCAGTTGTTTGCACTCCTTAAAATATTATCTGAGAGGAGAGAAATTTCAGAGAAATGAGATACTACAGAAAAATGTCCTACAGTGGTTACAACAACAATCTACATTTTTACGTTGTGTGGGCGCTCAGGGGAAAATAAATAAATAAATAAATAAATATATATATATATATATATATATATATATATATATATATATATATATTTAAATTCAGTTATTTCGTGTTCGTACTTCTGTCCATTTCCGACATAGAAATTAAGGTCTCGGTCGACGTTGAACGACCCTTCTGTATTACATATTTTAAAAATCACTATTTATTGTCTCTTTTGTGTATTATACACATTTCTTTTTCGTATGCCATATTACAATTAGTTTTTATATTTAAACTTCTGGAGTCAGTGGATGAGGTTTCTCAAGAAGTATATTTTTTGCATATCTAAACTACTAAGGGAAGCAAAACTAATTAAACTGTGTATCATTATTTTTGTTACAGCGAAACTCCACAACTTTCATTCATACTGGGTTAACCAAAAATGTTAACTCTAACTTCTAAATTTCTGGCAGTTTTTATTTACCTTGAGAGCTCAAATATTGAAATTAATTTAGTGGAAAGGGTTACAAATTTGACATACGTACAACACAATAGCACTTCGTGGTGAATATATTTATGGCTGCAAAAGGATCTGCATAAATTCTGAAGGACAAAATGTTCATGTGTACACTTCTGAAGAAAGAATAGAAACAATGTTGTCAACGTATGGCATGTGAGATTCGATACTTGTTCCCAAAACAAAGCGAAAACAACTTAATCAGATGGGATAAGAGAATCCACTTGTGATTTTCTTAAAGATACAAAGTTCATATAATATTTATCTTGGGTAGACGGAAATCAAAGACTATCTTGAATTTTTCAGCGGTGATGTTGATACGTATAACTTTATTTGTTAGTGAAAGTGTAAGCGAGTTTACAAAGCTCATCAACGTACTGCCCATAACACATTGAATAAGATGAATGTAGTTAAACTGTTGATAATAGTTCTTCAATTAAATAGCAAAATTCTACTGAAGAATACAATTCGAACAACTCGTGAAAATGTTCGTTAACAGTTTTCAAATTTTCGGTGAAGATTTATAATATAAGATTTACTCTGAGCCAAAGTTCGTCGATTAATGAAAGAGTTTTATCGCACCACAGTTTACTTAAACTTGTATGAAGTTTCATGCAAAGAATCGGTGAATCTATACTCGCTAAAATATCACTAGGGGTAAACTTCAACTACGCGACAACGATTACGCTTGTATGAATTATCATGAATAATTCTCAATGTCATTCACTGTGAAAATTTCATTTTACATTCGTATGAATTCTCAAATATACGGACGTTTGTAGTATATTTTGCTACAACTTTTCACTCACTATACCTGTGTGAATTCTCATATGTAAAGGCTATCGATAAGTGATTCTTCAAATATTTTTGATATCTTCCAAATGAAACACAAACAAAATAGCACACCTAAAAGATAATATATGTATGATGAATTGGAATAAACAATATGAAAATAAATTAATATGCAAAATGTTATCGCAGTAAAAGAAATATTGAAAAGTATGATTTTGAAAATCAATAACTTCTCAATTATCGCAACTCGAATAATTGAACAATTCCTTACCAATTACTTTGAATGATGATAAACAGCTAAAGTCAAAGAGAGTTATCTTATATGAAGAAATATTGGAACTCAATCTACAAAGAGTCCGAATATCACAAATTGTTTGCTTCAAGAAACTTAACACTTTTCATGATTCAAAAGCATAAGAGTTCGTCGAGCTTTTCTCAATATACGATATTCAATTATTTCACTTTTCTGGAACGTAAGTTTAACAGTTTTTCTCTTTGTAAAGCAACGTTTAAACGGTTTCAGTCTTACGTGGATATCCTAACTGGTACACAACGCAAGACAATTCAACAGTTTTGAATTACTTAATTACTGATGACTTTAATGTGGATTTCATACTTCTAAAGTAATATCATTCATCTAGGAGCTTATTCCTTTCCACTATACAAGGATAAGCGCAAAGACATTAATTGTAGATTGTTCCATATAATTACTAACTATTCTGGAGCTGGAAAAAGTTCTCGAGACCTAAATTTTACTTGGAGACAATCAATAATCTCGAATTTGTGTCCTCCTGCCAACAGCTATAAAGTTTCTAAACAGTATCGTGAAGCTGAATATAACGAAACCTCCTACTTGAAGAAATCTTCGAATTAACGACTAACAATTCCGTATTGCATCTACATATTTCCTTCTCGCTATCTTTTCTGCTTTACGTCGACTCTCCTGTAACTGGCCGCGGCAACTAAAATGTATCAATAGGTGAGAATCATTCCTGGATCTTGGCCTGCCTCTGGTGGGAGCTACAGCTAACTATAATAATGCTAGTCCACGGCTATGAGACGAATTTACTGCCGAAGGAGCTTTGCAACGTCGTACGGACCCCAGAAGCCTCTTCCAACCAAGTTAAACTTAAGGTT
Source organism: Lepisma saccharinum (assembly GCA_022664845.1). Taxonomy (NCBI): domain Eukaryota; kingdom Metazoa; phylum Arthropoda; class Insecta; order Zygentoma; family Lepismatidae; genus Lepisma; species Lepisma saccharinum. The sequence continues at coordinate 22,081 of JAGDQP010008609.1, forward strand.
AACAGCTTCTATTCTTCCTGTCCCTCTGACACACAATGTCTAAAGTGGGGAATATCATAAAACTTCTCACATAACTTTCATCGCCATCCAGCAAAAATATTCTCCAATTAGTTGCGTTGTCCATAGGACATCTTCAGGACACCATTGGTAATTTCCTTTTTATTATTTCACAGCTTCCAATAGTTCAGCAAAACTGAAAATTGCTTGCGCAAAATGACTTCCGGAACAATAACGCCATCAGCATCTATCGGGCATCGGGTCAACAACTGGAAGTTCTCATATTAAGAAGGTTCTTATATTATTTGTTGACAAGTCATATTATAAAACTAAAATAGTTCATAACTGATAAAAACAATAGCAGAATATTAGTTAACTGAATTTCAAATAGAATTTACTTCGTTGCCGATAAGAATAACCAAAAATATAAGCATTTTTTCCAACTGTATTTCCGAAGATTTTCTTCCCATTTTTTCATTATTATTATTATTATTATTATTTTGCAAAACATCTACCAAAAGAAGCGGTATATTGTAATCCGTTACAAACAGTACAGAAAATATCTAAGCCGAATGAAAAAGGCTAAAACCTTACGCTGCGAATGAAAAAAAAAATGTTTTTTTTTTTTTCGCATGAGTACTAAAAGAATTAAGTCTTAAATCAAGAATATATGTTTTGTGGTTACATTAATAATGTAAATTCCTGCATTTACTTACAATACAATTTAATTGGCCTTACTGAAACAAAAAATAGGCCACTCAAGGAGAGCTGGTTCAGCGAAAAATCTTTAGATTTGGAAATTTCAACTCGAGAAAACTAGGAGACAAGTTCTAGTAGTGATTTAACTTGCTTTAAAAATCAACTTTATTTTTCTAATTGTACATTGTCACAGACCATGCAACGCTAAAGAAAATATTTACAACGGTAAATGTGTTAGTTAATAATGAATCAAATCACTGGATTCAACTAGACAGTGAAAATCCCACGCGCGCATGCTTTAAGTTACTGTTGATGCATCAAAGAATTCACATATTTGCGATTCTCGATAGACCCGTCTAATTTCGTGAAGAGAAAATAATGAAACGTGTAATACAGTGCACGCACACACACACACACACACACACACACACACATATATATATATATATATATATATATATTTCATATTCAGCCCTTTTCTATCCACTGCTGGATGAAGGCCTCCCATTTTTCTTTCCACATATCTCGGTCTGCTGACATCCTCATCCATGTAGCTCCTGAAAAAACTTATTAACCGTATATTATTATTAAGCGTATGAAAAACTACGTTCCAAGGCACAACACATATTGTGTCTTGCAACTGTTAGTGCCTCTGTAGTCCCACGAGTACATAGCAGACTATTAATGTAGTGAAATATGTAAATGTGTGTTTTTGTCTGTTTAAAGCAATGGACATTTTCGGTAGTATTTTTTTATTGCAATAAAAAAATCTTCTATTAAAGCAGACTACGGAAACATTTTCTTTTCTTTCTGTGATGATTTTATCAAGAGTTATAAAGTCTTGCTTCAAAAGAGTCTCAGCCTTGCGCTTAATCGGGCGCCGCCATGTTATGACGTAATCAGTCTTCCGACTGCTTGTCATTAACATACAGATGGTATTTGATTTGTTAGTATTGTCAAAAAGAGATCGCAAAAATTGATCGAAAGAAATAGTATAAGTGGTGAGTAGCGTTTCTGTATGCCTTAACACGTCATTTAGTTCGTTTTATTCATTTAAAATTGATTTTTACTTTAATACTATTTAAGATATTGATATAGTTTGGTAGCTTCAACACTAATTTATATCAGCTCTTTTTTTCTTTCATTTTCATGATTAAATCATAAGATATATTCTAATAATGCTCTTTAGAACTCTTGTATTTAAAACGAATTACCTATTTTTTCTGTAAAAAATGTGGGTTTTTACATCCGACAATCGTATACATTTTTAATGAATGCTAGTGAAGTATTTTTCAAGAACGTAAAAGCACATGAATTAATAGTGTTCGTTACTGCCATCTGTTAACAATTTAACGTATTTGTAACCTGTGAATGTATTGAATAGTTTTGATATGTCATTGTAAAAAATAATAATAAAAGCATGTAAGAAACAAAAAAGTAAATTGAAACTTTTACATTGAAGTTACTCTTGCGTTTTGTGAAGTAAAATAAAACACGGCCTTTGATAGGATTCGAACAGCCTTAGGTGAAAGTATAAAAAATTAATAGCTGCATGCGCTAACCAACTGAGCTAAATTGACAAGGCGTCAACAGTTGCACAAACTGGCGATAAAAAGAGCACTGCAAGTTAAGACTGCTCCCTGTCTATATTTCGAGCAATTTCTGTTATTAAAACATGTTTTGGTGTTTTAACTTATTTAAGTGTGTTTTGCAGATTTGTACATTAATTATTCGTTAAGTGATGATGTGAATGTTCAATCTCTTTTTCGCTTTTTCGTCTTCTAACTTCTGAATAAGGAACGTAACATAGGGAGGAGCATATAGCTTGGGAAATAGTACGGACTGATTACGTAAACCAATCAGAGGATGATTTTCGTTGTATGACGTAAGAGATTGAATTCTCAGTATTTCATGCTATATTTCTACGTAACGAAAAGCCGTAGCGCTGAAATTTAAAAAAACAAACATTATATGTTATTTAATCCGATGTACACAAACAAATTGTAAAATATATAAGGACGGGGAAAACGGAAATGTCTATTATAATATTGTATTGAATGTAGTAATATTTCTCAAAAAATCAACTTGGTTACAATTTTTTTAGTACAAGTAAACCAATGAAAGTGCTCGCCGGTTTTGAAGTAGCATGGGAATACATGAGCACTGATCCTAAATCAGTACCTCAAGTACTGGATAAACGATCGGGATTGGAGTGGGAAAATAAGCCGTAACCAAGACAGGCTGCACTTAGAGCAGTCATCGCTCAAGTAGTAGCGAAAAAAAATTCGGTGTCGAAGCAGCTCGTTTGGGGTTGTCTGCTCAATGCTATTAAGGTGTGCTTATCCCTAGTCGAATCAAGTCATCGAATAGGTCGTCTTTGGGCTTAATACTGAGAATGACCATAATCCCAGGCATTGGTTCCAGAAATTAAGGTCGAGAGGTTTGTCCCTGTGTGATGAACCCATCAGTGGGCGCCCACATATCCTGGATGACGAGTGTCTGAAGGGCTATACAGCAGGATAGCAGACAAACGTGTAGTAAGCTTATCCAGCGCTTTCAGGTTTCTGATGAATCAGACTTCAACTGCATCGTCTAGGGAAGGCCTACAAAGTGAGCAAGTGGGTACTCCACACACACTGTCGGCAGCCAACAAACACCAAGAAATGACAGCATGTTTGTCGTTGCTTTCTGGGCACGGCAACACATCCATATTCAATCCAGTGGTCTTCTGTGACGAGAAGTGGGTCCTGTATGAGACTCCCAAGTGTCAGTAATTGGTTGTCATCGTGAGACCCTATCTCTCACACAGCAAGATTACTTCTACACCCACCCAACATCAGGCTCTGTATCTGGTGGAATAGTCGCCAAGTGGTACACTACGAGCTGCTACAACCGGGCCAAACCATTACTGGCGACCTGTACTCGGAGCAGTTAGAACATGTGCAACAGGTAACTGCATCATAAGGAGGTAACTGAACCATTTGTGATCACAAGGATGTACTGTCCCTTGCCAACAATTCCAGATCACATGTGGCACGGATAATATATAAGGAATTTGCTCTGAAGCAGTGTCATAGATCACCGTATCCCTTGGATCTTGCTTCAATAGGTTATCACCTCTTTCATTTCCTGGATCCTTTGTAGGAAATCCTTTGCCAATGAGGAAGATTTACAGCAGCGCAGGCACGACCTGTTTTTATAGAGGACGACATTTACAACAGACAGACCTTCCACTTTTTCCTCAATATAGACTGAAGTTCGGACTCATGGTTCATGGCTTGAAAGCGCACGTAATTTGCTGTCATCACATGATAAAAGTGATCCAAAAGAGTGTTACTGAGTACAGGCATAAAACCGACTTGTAATGTAAGTCCCCGTAAAAGCCTGAAACCCAAGTAAAGTATCTGTTCTATCAATTCCGAATTTCTTGAAGTAAGTTTCGATAGTCAGTTTACTCCTTCGTTCACTGTTTCCCAGTAATGAATGAAGTTGATTTGTGTGTGTCTCGATATTTCATAATTAAAAGACAAATAACATCTGTATCTGATGAAATAACTTCAAAAATAACAGGTCTCCTTCAACAGTTGTATATAGCATGCAAGATGATCAGTTTGTCCGCCTCTTTATAAGCGTGGTGTTGTAGTACTGGTGGCAGTGGCGTATCATCAGGGCATGTAAGGCAGGCGGGAATGATTTATCCTAATCGAAATATCCTTTACATAGGCACAAAACAGTCTTCTCAACGAACATGTAATAATTAAATGTCCCTTCAGCTAAATGGCTTCATACAATCATTAGATTTGTAATGCAATCAATCACTCAGCTTCTTGGTCTTCTTAATGCATGGGTACAGTGTGCAATTGCTAGGGGACTGAAACTCGACACGAACTTAAGGGATATGCCAATCTAAATAGTTCTAGCAATCATTGTATATTCTGTTCACCTGCTATTCATTGCTTTTAAGAAAACATTGTGATTCTATCAAAAGGGAAAACATATACAATATCCTGGTAGTTTTGGAATTCCGAAATAAACTTGTTTAACTAGTAAGTATGTGTCTCAGCAACCCCATAAGCAAAGTAACGATAGGTAATAACATGTCAGTCGCAACAGATTGAAACAAGGTGATGCCGTTTTCACCATTATTGTTTAACTTTGCATTAGAATATGGATTACTAAAAGTACAAGAGGACAAAAGAAACTAAAATTGAATGGCTTTAATCAACTTTTCGTGTTCGCGGATGACATAATATAATAGTTGAGAATATAGATACACTTTAAAATAATACCGACGTATTACAAGAAGCTTCTGATGAAATCTACAAGTAAACATAGAGAAAATAAAATGCATGATAACAAACCGAAGCACTGAGAATGAAGGAAATAGATACATAAGAATTAAGAATGAGAACATGGAGAAAGTAAACAAATTTAAAAACTTGGGAGCATACGTAACAAGCAAAAATGAGGTCACAGAAGACACGAAAAGTCGCTTAATATCACTGGAAAAATATAGAATTCAACACAACATAGCAACACCAACACAAAATTAATTTCTAGTCATTGTTAAAACGCGCTATGTGCAAATGTGTCACATGCCAGCACATTTGTGTGTGTAACTGTGTATATCTACAGTTCTGTTGTCATGTTTAACAGCTCCACAATGGCCTCTAATATACGTCTAAGTAATATAAATACGAATATTATTCAGATATAGTTTTTGCATTTATCCCGAATTTTTCTTTTGTAACATATTCCAATTTAACAACGACTTTCAATTTTAGGTTACCGTACAGTTTCTTTAAAACATTTCGATTCGTAATCTCATGAACTCACAATACATTTTTTTTTACTTTATTTTGTGTAAATCATTTTATTACCTTCAGACCGTCCGCACATGCGTGCAATGCTTTTAAATCCGCAAACGCTATGCCTAGGCAGAATCTATACGATACACATTTCGTATATACAGTATATTTGTTATATCGTGGTCAAAATTCGAAGTACTAATTTACTGAAAATACCAGAGAGACGGAAAAGCACATTTGATTTCTGAAGGTAAACTCAACAAAGGAGGGAGTTTAAAATTATCTCCTTGTATTTGAAAAGTGTTTCTTTCAGGGATAATCAGAGCGGAAGATGTTACCCCAGAGCACGAAAAATACTACGCCGAATTTCCCAATTAATTATATTTTTAAGACCAGGTCAATTGGGTTAACGGGTCACTCGAGTTAAGTTTTGGACCGGGTCACTGGGACACTTATGTAGGGATGGGTCAGACCGAGTCATCGAAAGTAACTCGTTTTCAGTTCTGGAACACGTACGCGCACAAGGAGGGGGAGAAGCAATAAGAGAGAAGCATGTGTGTAAGAGAAAGAAGCAATATGTACTAGAATAAGATAAAAATTAATAGATAGAGATAAGATGAGACAGAGAGGAAGGCATAAGAAAACGTCAAGAAGGAGAGAGCAAGAGAAACGAAAATATGGAAACTACATTATCATTATGGTATAGAACACACATCCACACTGTTTATTCTGATTCTCCTCAGTGATATCTCGTAATTCTCCAACTGGAGATGAATCTCTGCCTGTAGCATTCATTTTATGCGAAAAAAAGTCGCTAGCTGTTTGGCAATCGAACCCAGGTCTTCATAATGAAAGTCTGAAATCGTAGCAATTAATCCGCAGGTTAAGTTGGCCAAAAGCTGCTTAACAAATTATATAGTGTTTCTTTCTAACAGCTTGAAAAGTAAATACTTCAAGACGATGAAGCTTTCTTAATTGTCGTGTTTACACCCACAGATTTTATTTAGCCTTCTCCTATTGACATTTGTAAATCGTCTTGTTCTCTACCGTGACACAGGTGCTTGCAAGCTGAGGAATCTTTCCCAGTGAAGGTGGCTCAGGTAGGTTTACTTCCAATTTCTTTATAAGCTGAAGTTTAGCAAGAGAAGTCACTACTCTATTGCTATCCATCGTTCTGTAAAGACGGTGTCTTAAACGGTGTTTAAGATATGTTGGTTAGCTTTAGCAATCAGAAGTCCACCACGTTACCATTGCACCAACATTCCAACTATAAATACCATAGAAATATTACTTAGTTCAAATTTAGAGCTGATCCTTGGAAACAACTGTCTTTCCTTCTGTAAGTTGTTTATAGTAAATATATCCGAAATAATAAACAGTCAGGAAAAACGAAAGGAACAACAGTATCTTATGCAGTAATTTCGCGCTGAGTTCAAACCTTGAGCGCACAATTTTCATTGTTTAAAAGGAAGGTGAATATTTGCAGAAAAGTCGGCCAAACTCAATTTTATTTATTCATTTTTAAAACATACGTTCTATTTTATGTTGTACCCAATTATTTTCTACACAATCAAGAATTGTCTCAAAATTGTAGTATAGGAATCGAACTTAAGACTTCAAGTTTAATAGCCCAAAGTTAAAGTATCTAACCCACATAACTCTTTCGATTTGTGAGCAGTGACTTGCAGATTCTTGCGGAAGTATATATCTTGTTGATCATAAAATAAAAATATATTTGTATTTGGGTTTTGTCTTGAATAAAGATTTTCAACCAATTTGCTATACGTGAAATACGGAATCTTGTCTCGAAAGCTCTTTCGATGTCTTGATTGTAATGCCTTTCTTAATACAATGGACTCTTTGGGCCTTGGTTCTGAAGTTTTAACAATTTTGCAACGATGCTATTACGGTCATGCAGAACCGTAAAACCAAAGGTTTTAAGCATAAACCATATGTAGGCCTGGTCCGCTATAGAGAGGTATTTACTTTCAAAGGAAACATCATCAAGATGTTAGCGTTCGCTTTAATAGCGTCCAGTATTGAGAGCGTTCCCTTCAATAATATTCAATACTTCCCTTAGTGCAATTTAAAACCGTCCGTGATCGGAGGTTTCACAGTAATAATTATTATAGTTATAAGCGTGCCTTTTGAACTTGCATGGCGAACTTACTGCCTAACATGTTATAGTTTCTTTCGGTTATCTTCATTTTGTGTTTTGGATATAATTTATCTATAAGGCGTTGAATAAATTTCCATATGCAGTTTGGTGTAAACAACTTACATAAAGAAAGCTAATTGTTTCCAAAGATCAGCTCTAAACTTGAACCTACTAATATTTACATGATTTTTATAGTTGGCAGGTTGGTACAGTGATAACGTGGTCGACTTCTCATTACTAAAGCTAGCCAACATAGCTTCAAACCCTGTTCAAGACAAGGATTTAACAGATCAATCTTCAACAATCAAATAGTGCCTTCTCTACATAAACGTCAACTCCTAAAGAAAGTGGAAGCAAATACCTGTGTCAGGGTAGAGGACAAGAAGATTTGCGAATGTTAGTTGGGAAAGGCAAAAGAAAGTCTATGGGCATTAACAGCACCATTAAGAACACGTCATTGATATGAAGTTTCCAATATTTATGTTATTATTCTTAGAAAGAAACATTATACAGTATGTTACGTAACTTTTGGGCAGCTTAATCGGTGTAATAATTGCTAAGGTTTCTGACTTTCATTATTAACAGCTGTGTTCGATTGCCAACCAGCTAGTGTTTTTTTTTCGCATAAAATGAATGCTACAAACAGAGATTCGTCTTTGGTCCAAGAACTTACGAGGCATCAATGGCGAGGATAAAAGAAAGAGTGTGCGTGTCCTTTAGCACAATGATAAGGTAGTTTTCATGTTCTTCTTTGCTCTTTCTCTCTCCCTCTCCTTCTTCAAATTTTCTTATCATGTCTTCATCTCTTTCTCTTCTTCTCTCTCTGTTCATTTGTATCTCTTACTTATTGCTTCTCTCTCTTACACATACTATATTTCTTTGTGCGCGTACGTTTTCCAGAGCTGAAACCCTGTCACTTTTATAAACCAGTGACCCATCGACTCAGTGACCCGGTCCAAACATGACCCGAATCAGCCAATAATCCGATTGACCTGGTATTAAAAATATAGTTGATTTTGAATTCCGGTATCGTATTTTTCGTGCTCTGAGGATTGCATCTCCGGTCTTGGTCACCCCTGAAAGTAACTCTGTTCAAACGCAACAAAATAATAAAAATATGTCCTTTGTTTTCTCGGATATCGGCTCACTGGGTTCGAATCCTAGAGCCGGCGACGCTGTGCAAAACCTGACACGAATCACCAGACGGAGCCGTTTCAACTCTAGTGTGTTCATTCTATTTTTGCGAATTTTTATAAAAACTAGTTCATCTGTGTTGTAATTATTAGAACGTTACATTTACAATGGGTGGAATCCACAGTGAAATGTTCTGAACAGATACATTTTCAAAAATTAATAGTTTTATTTTTTGTATAGAGAAAATAAATATTTTTTAAAATATTATTTTGTCACAAAAGTCATTTCTATCCTATATTTTATCAATATACTATTAAATGTTCTTTATTCACGTTTGAAATGTGGAACATACAAGGTTTGCTATACCCATAAGGAACACACCAATTTTGATTTTGAACATTTGTGACTTTTCATTTTGATACAGTTTGGACTCATCTTTCTGTTAAAAATTAAAAAAAAAATTAACATTCATTCATTTTCTATTTGTGTTCAAATTGCATTAGTAGTCTGGAATAGAAGGTATGGCCTACGGTACTTATTGCGCTTCTTACAATGTATTCTGAATCATTTAATGAACCTAACCGAATTTGAACCGAACTACACGCACAGAAAGCATGTCTGTTAATTAGTCATTTGACATTAGCCTAGATGTGTCTGAAAACTCTCCAATTCCGCTGGAAATCATGAGTATTTGATCTGACCATAAACTTTGTTCGCCATTTGTAGAGTGACTTATGGATTTTTAACCACTCGTCTGCATATTTCAATTGCCCTAAAAATATAGTATTCAAAAGTCACGTGTGCTTTATAATGTTAGATTCCTTTGACATTTTACCATGTTTACAGTTCATATTTTTATATGTTCTATCTTCTTCTTTTCTTGTCCTTCCCCCACTCTCTAATTTCCCTGTTTCTGCCTAACATCCATCCATCGGTTTAAATTTTTCATTGTGTGTGTCTAAACTATTCCCTGTATCATCTTATGTATAATGTTCCGTTTCGCTTTTATTCTTTCATTTGATCTGTAGTAATACAAGTGTACTTTGAAAAATTATGTGCTCATGTTGTTTGTTGATTTTCGTTCCGTGAGAGAGACGGAGGGAAGGACATATCTTTACCAGACACGATAATAGGATCAGAAGGTGTTAGTTGTGTAGATTCGCTGCACGGCGTTCACAGTAGCATTTTTTTATGCAAAGTGTACAATATAATAGAAAATACTCAGAAATCTACACATTTTGTTGGTTTTCTTTATTTACATTAAATTGTCTTGCCTGGTTTCATGTTTTAAAACTTTCTAAATTAATTATTTTCAACATTTGTTCCAAATTTATATGAAAAATAGGCAAAAGCATACTAAAATGGTACATATACACATTGTGTTTGCTAACTTCAATTTTATTATTAAAATTTTACCATATTTTACATGGAATAAAATTGATCATTTTATGTTGAATTTTTATCCCTTTTCTACAAATAGCATTGTAGACTTTTCAAACCTAACTGAACAAATTTTATTTTTTCTATTTTTCTGCTCGTCTGTTTTTTATCTTTGTCTGCCCTATTTTTTTGTTCTTTTTCTGCTTCTTTTTCTTTTGAAAAGCTTTCTCTAGTTTCCTTGAGTTCCTTCTCTGATGGCTATTGTCGAGTTACATCACGAACACGTTGCGCCAGCACTCCGAATATTAATCAACGTCTTTTGGTGACCGCAAACCGTGTTTGTGGAACAGAAAGGAGCAAAAAATAATATACGAAAAGGAAGAAATGTAGCTGTTTTTCAACAGTTCCTAAAATAGGAAACTCAATTGCTACTCTATACTAAAAGTAAGTTTTATGGTATTAAAGAAACACCCCAGAAAACATTTCATAAGGAGTAATGAACTGAGCAAAGGATTTTAGGTAAAGAATGGTCATTGTTACTTTATGTAACGTTAAAATTTGTGCATAATTTTGTGAAATGTTTACTTTTGTCCCCTTTTTGATCGTACATTCTATAGCACGATGTGATAGTTTTTTTTAAATATCTGTTTATAATAATCCCAATTAAAATGCGTGCTTATACTATGAGGTTCTTGCATAAGATGATCGAGTGGTCAACTGCTTAAAAAGTTGATGTATCAAAAATTAAAGATATTATTACTCTAGTCGTTTCGATAAATTAACAAAATACAAGTAACTATTCTTAATGTCAATTAGCGCAATTGTTTAGGTTGCTTGAAACACTATATTAAATAAGGTATACACAATCATCTGGAGACTTCAGGTTCTCTGACCGAGTAACTAAAGATAACCTTCAAAAGAAATATCTCTTTACACATATCACTTAGATTATTCTACCAGTAATCGCATCTTCGTACATTCCTCTAGATTCTCCACAGAAACCATATATCTCTGCAAACTTAATAATCCAGTGATCAATCTTTCTAAAATTCTCTCGTTTCACAAGTGAGAACTCTCCTAAGATCAAGCTTCTTGTTAACATCTCTTTCCCGGTAACTACTAACATCAACTATCTTTAAAACCTAAAGAAAACAAAATATTTTCTCACAAAATAACTGAGGAGGACCTCTCGCTTTTATCTAAAATTCTTCCGACCCATATCGTTTAGTGTTAGGACCTATTGTTTAACAGACTAACTTCCGTCCAATATGTTTAGTGCTTTATAACAAAAGTGTTTCTAAAATACTAAAAAGCACTCTAACGCTTATACTGTATATGGATGTTTATACAACCATAAAAATAAAACACTAGTGTAGTACATGCTAAACATAAAATTCTGAGACCCATGTGAAATATAGATATTGTAACGAACGGAGGCAAATAGAAGAAGCGCAGTTTATATCTTCGTGTTAGTGTTTCCTCACTATTCAAGTTTTGAAGCATCTATCTAGTGTTAAAAACTTAAAGAAAATAAAAAAACGTATTAATTGTTACTTGATAGAAGGTGTCTATTATGACTACAATGTTTTAGTCGGCACTTTAGAAACTTGCTTGAATGTTCTTAATAAGAAAGGGGTCATATAATTAACATAACAGAGCTATTTTCTAACCAAAAGTATGTTGGTAATGTGAGTTTGTCATAAAGTTATTCCTGTGATAGACAATGAAAAATGAAATTTAAAGTGGTTAATCTAAAAGATTGAAAACGTAATTTTCTTTTCAAACCAATTCAAGAAATGAAAATCAAATACACACGAACGGTACCGAGTAGAAGGTGCCACTCGCAAAATGTGTGGCAATCATGGCGTCATTTGGACATCACCCATCATCTATCTTGCCTATTGTTTTATAATTAATACTAAAAAAATAGAATATAATTTATGCATAAGTTTATTTTTGCTAGAAAAGTGGTAGCAAGTGCACTGAATCTCTGACAAATTATATTCACAAGCAATTACCTCTAGAGTGTAACAGCTTTGCTGGCTGTATCATCGACATGTGATTTCTGAAGTAAAAAGTGTTATTAAACATATCAAAATATCTACTTAAATAATGATCTCTCATAAGTCTTCCACAGTTGAGAGAAATGCGTTTCTTTGGATGGATCACATATAAAATAATAATAAATGTGCAAAGTTTAAGCATTTCTTATAACCATTTCTTAACCATTTTATATAACAACTACACGTTACATGTATCATTTTCTATAACTTTCAACTTCAACTTTCTATAATTTTACATGATGTTATCATTCTTTCACATTACTATCGGTGGGTGAAAATCAATGTTTTCTGTCTTCTGCGAAAATGCTACGCCAGATTTGTGCAAATCTAGGTTCTAAACAATGTTATGTTTTGTATATTATCAAATGAGCTTATTTCCTGTTTCTATGTATGTGATTGCCTCCTAAAGTGTACCCATGAATTTGGAAGCTACCCTGTAAATGGAAATGATTAATTTACATGTTTTAAACCTCAAACATCTTCTTACGCTTAGAATATTTCTCTGATGATCTACCAGAAAACCGAGGTTGCTGCACAGATGCAGCATATCGTATGATTATAAAAAGTGTTGATTTATGTGGAATATTTGCATTTGTACCACTCGTGTCTGTACACATCGTAGTTCCCGTCGCAAACGTAATGATACCAAAGAATGACATTTTTTAAGTGTAGTGCGTCAGCATCAAGTTCTGTTTTAAAGTTGAATAATCAGCTACCGACATCTATGAGACGTTGAAGATGCTTTCGGAAATCATAGCATACGGCATATAGTTACGATCGTTTTAACAGTTGAAAGTGAACGTTTTTGTCGATAATGAACAACATGGTTGGCCGTAAATCAGTACAACATTTTATACACCCTACAAACTAAGCTATGAAGGAAGATAATCATCACCTCCATGAAATTAACTGTAATTTTTTACTATTCACAATATTAGTCACTGAGGATGAAGACACGGGATAGATCACATCAAAGTTTCCCGTCCTAAGGCTATATTTGTACATAAAACGACTGGATACGAATAGGAAATTGAAACTGAAGTTGTTCCGTGAGAGTGGAACTTTTAGGCCAACTTTTAGAATCAAGGGTGGCCAACTTTTAGAAACCGTGGACCACTTAAGTGGTTTTGTATCAGACTACAGGTCACAAAAACAAGAAGAAGAAAACAGCATCTTGGTAGCAAAAATCTGTGCTGTTGGGATATAATTCAGTTTTATTACTTTTTATCGGGCTTTATTAAGAACCTTAGTTTTATCAATATTTTACAATTTGCTCTTTATATATTTCTATAGGTGGGTACAAATCTTAACTGGAAACACTTGAGTATTAACTTTATCAAGTAGCTCTTTTTCTGATAATACCTGTTGATTTTTGGGAGCGAATAAGGGAATATCAAGTCAACCATGTTCTAAAGTTTCTTTTATTTCAAATGATACTAACAATGATACAGATACATTCATTTACCAAAAATTATGATATTCAACTAGGCTCAGCGCATGCAAAAAAAAAGAAAGAAAGAAAACTCAACATTCAAATTAAGCATATCAAAAACTAAAGAAAAGGCCCCAGTCAACTGGGTGGATATTCAGCCGAGTTTCGGGGCTACAGGCTGTCGAATACGTGGAAAAATACATTTTAGACTTTAATATTTCTAACACCATGATCAGTAGAGTCGATCCTGTATGGAACCGTCAAAGGATTTAAATATGAACTGTCAAAAATGCGTATTTGAAAAATCTGTAATCGGCACGCAAGGGATTTCTCAAACGAAGTAGGGGATTCCCAAAATTTCTCTGAAGCAAAGATGGGTTGAAACGATCATTAGTGGGAAGGCTTTCCACGAGGAAACAATAATTCCTTACGCCAAGTCGTTATATGAAGTAGATTCCACGCCGAACGATTTCTAAAAAAAAGTGTCGTTGGATGACAATCAGGAGTAAGAATCGCAAACTTTCATCAAACATCATGTTTATTTGTTGTGAAAGATACTGAAATATTGCTAAGTTGGATGCCGGTGGGGACATGTATCATCTTTACTCACACAGAAAGTCGTTTAATTCATGATTAGTTAGATATACCTGTACTTCAGAAAAAATCCGAGATCGCCTATTTCCTTTGAGAAATCCCATGCACAATATTGAAATATATATTTTCAAATAGTGAAAGTTTAAAGTCTTTGACGGTATCATACTGCATCAGCTCTACTATTCGTTGTGTTAGAAATATGAAGCTCTAAATTCCATTTACCCTCGTTTTCGGCAGTCCCCAGCTCCGAAACGCAGTCACATTTTCACCCGGTTCACTGAGATATTTTCTTTGTCTTTGTTCTATCAAACTTTTAAGTTTGTTGGTGCATTATATAACCACCCTGTATATAAAATCCTTGTGTATTCTTTCTTTTCGGGCTTTACGATTGCCAACTGGAATCTATGGCTTACGAACAGAGAAATGAAGATGAAAATGTCCAGATTCATTAGTTGGTACCAACTACCATGTGTTTGGTAAGACTAAGGAGAGACCATAGAACAGTTTCTGTCAGGATAGCCAGCGATTAGATTAAATGCCTCCAGTATCGATAACTATAAAAAGTAGAATATTCGGAACCTCACAGAAGCTGACATACAACATCAGTGGTGCAAGAAAAGGGAAGAAGTTCCGATAGCAATCGAAGATTAGAATTAGGAAAAGCGCCGGTCGCAAAATAAATAAATAAACAAATAAAAAAATAAAAAGAGTTACACATTTCTGCGGCAAGTGTGTTGGATATTATTATAAATTAACAGACGGGACAGCTAGGTTTTAGGGTAAGAATTGTCAACTGTGGTTTCACGAAAACTGTTTCGGATATATGGTGTCGAGCTGTACATGTAGTGTTTGTATTGGAAAGCGTTTAGTTAATACTTTGTTAAGACAAATAGTTTTAATATTAGAGGCTTCGTCCGCTCTAACAAACACACGTGGGCCTATGCAATCTCCGATGATATTTCTGAAGCAATGTCTATTTAATACTTTGTTTGTCAGAAAGTGCACTATAATTCGTCCATGATGAACGTCTTTGAACAGAGATGTTCAAAGTCCGCCTACTTTCCACCTGAACTGGGTTTAATTCTGTCATGAATATACACGATAACTAAAGTGTTTCTGTTTCGCTGTAAAGGGGAGATGTTAGCGTAATAAACAATACCTATGGTGCCGCACTATGTCTGCTTATTTAGTTGCCATTTCACAAAATGTTCTTAAGAGGGCTATCTTTGAACCAAGTACTAGAACAGACGTTAAGTGCAAGTTTTGCCTTTGAATTTTATTACGTATTATGTCGGAATGAACATTAATATGGCTTTTCGTGTAATAGGATACTTTGTATTTGTCGTTGCAGCCTAATACAAAGTGCCCTTGGAATGTATTTGAGGTTCAGAAATGGAAGTTTAAGTGCTTAGTTCTTTTCTCAAGCAAAAAGTATTTCGTTCTATAAATAAATTGCACTTTATCACTATCGAAATACTACTAAGAGACAGTTATTTGTACCAAGTACCGCACAAGCCTTGTACAATCCCAGTAGCATAAGATCAATTTAAAGTCGAGAAAACTATCAAATTTCCACCTTAGCTAGTTGAATCAATTTTCACGTAAATAAGACGTTAAAAAGCGTACAATAATTTGGTTGCTGATTGTATACATATTAAAGGATATTCTATATATTTTCCAATCACTAACATATACACATAGGAGATTTTTTCCCTATTCTATTTTGCAAGTTGAAGTAAGTATATTAATTTCTGTTTTCCCTTCTAAACCCTCGAGTGAAGCAAATTGACGTTAATAATTCATTGGGTTGAATGATTTGAAACCTAATTGGTATTATGAAATAGGAAAATTCCCTACAATGATTCCTCAAGATTAGTAGTACAAGGTACATTGAATTAACGATGCGGACATTGTCACAATGCTTCATAGTATTGCTAATAAAATTAAATCTAACAAGTAAATATACTGATGGGGCAGAAAATATACATTTCTTTCTTCTATTAGAATGTGAGAATATGCGCACATGCAAATTTTGGCAACTTGAGAGCAATTACTTGGTAGATATCGATAATATAATAGTAAGATTCTTGCTTCTGAAAAGAGGAGAAAAAGTGTGAAAATACCCTTAAATTTGTAAAATGCTGAAGGAAATGGAAAGCAAATACATAGTAATAGGTACTGGGTGGAAGGCGCAACCTGTTGGAGGGTATGTTCTTCACGGCCGTCATCTTGAAATCCGCCTTATTGAATCTCGATTGGCGGAAGGGGTCGTGTAATGTGTCACTCGGGACTAGAGTTTTAAGGAAAACACGTTTCTGAAGTCAGTTTTGCCGTAAATGTATTATTGTGAGAGATAATGGTGTCTGACATAAGAATTGGCTAATAATGCAATAGCCTGAAAAGATCCTATTTGTTTTGAAATTTTTAGGAACTGTAAACTAAATGCATAAAAATTGTTCCTAATTATATTGCCATTTCGATATACATTTGTATGCATTTAGGTTTCAATTCCTTGATTATTTCAAAACCAAATGGGTGTTTTAAGGCTACTGCATAATTAGCCCATACTAATGTCAGACACAATTATCTCTCACAATAATACATTTACGGCAAAACTGAGTTCAGAAAAACGTGTTTTCCTTAAAATTGTATCCCAGAGTGACATATTAAACGACCCTGTTCCTATTTAAGAAAATCAATCGAGAATCAATATGACGGGTTTCAAGATGGCGGCCGAGAAGAACATACCCTCCAACAGGTAACACCTCCCACCCAGTATCTATTACTATGTACTTGCTTTCCATTTCCTTGAGCATTTGACAAATATAAGGATATTTTCACACTTTTTCTTCACTCTTCAGAAACAAGAATCTGACTATCGATATCTCCCAAAGTAATTGCTCTCGAGTTGCCAAAATTTGCATGTGCACATATTTCGACATTCTAGCCGTGATGGAAGGAAAAAAAATAGAAGTGTTTCTGCGCCATCAGTGTGTTTGCTTGTAAGAAGGTAGAATAACTAAAGCCCTGAAAGAAATCAATTCAATAATTAAAAAAAATAATATTTATGCCATCCATATGCTTAAAAAAATGAAGTCTTATCATATAACACCATCTCTATATCTTCTCTCATGAAAAAATATTGAATTTTATAGTCATTTTAAATAATGAAAGTATTTTATGTTAATACTTCATTATAATATTTTACATAAGGCTTTTTTACTCTTAAAAGCAGTGGGATGGAGTCCTCAGGCTAAATAGATAAATATGTATTGTATAGAAATGCAACCAAACATGGCTGAAAGCAATAAAAGGATTTGCATTCCAATTAATATTTTACAGTTGTCATTAACGAGGAAAATATTTTTCTTTACTCATTACTAATGGCATTTTTTGTTTTTGTAGGCACTAAAGGGAATACCGAATAATTAGACTGTATTAGTGCAGAGCCGCGAGATCTTTTTCTTCAAACTTTGATACTTTACAAAATGAATATGTTCATGAAACGTGGTTAAAATTTTTATTTTAAATATCTAAAGAGCCAAACCAATCAGAACGTAATTGAATAGAAGTTAATCAATAAAAGCGACATATTAATTTGTATATAATACAAGTACAGATATATTCATTAGAGATAATTATTTATCTTGTATTTGATCTAATAACTTTTCTTTCGTTGTATTTCGTATAATCAGAAGGAATACGTACAGTATATACTCTCATAATGTTCATTTTAATATATTGACCATGTTTATTGCTAGGGGAAGGAAGTCAAAATCTTTTAAATTATATTATTTCATTTTGTCTGACAGTTGAAGAAACTAGTATATAAAAAGTCTTAAACATGTATCTACATATGCTAATACCAAACACACCGATATCCAAAAAACTGAGTGAAAGAGTCTCATAATGTATTTTAGTAAATGGATATGAGTTAGATAGAAGATAGAATAATGTAGTCCAGATTGTGACCGCATAATTGTGAAGAAACAGTTGGTTTATTGAGCGCTTCTGCGAAAAAAAAAAAAAAAAATCGAAAATCCTTCAAAGGTCCGTAGAATGTTGACAAGTTAATGCAACCTGATAAGCCATTTACATTCCCAGCGTAGGTACTGAACACATTACTTGCATGCTACATATATCGTTGTACTGTACATTCTTACAGCAGACGATTATGTATTTAACCCATATCGGACTTTTCCCTTTAATATAAACTTCTTGAGCTAGTGTGGGGGTCTTGTCCGTTTGAATATTTCTTTCTTCTTAAGAAATAATTGTAAATCCACTTTTATGATTGTAAATCCATGTTTAAAGCTTTATATGTGAATAACCAGGAGGGACAGGAAGAGAAATGAAGAGAAATGAATGGATTCGCGCACAAACAAAGGTAGAGGATGTAATCAAGAGTGCGAAGAAGATGAAGTGGAGATGGGCCGGTCACATAGCTAGACGAACAGATGGAAGGTGGACGACAAATGTACTACAGTGGATTCCTAGAGAAAAGAAACGACCGAGACGACGTCCAAATGTAAGATGGGTAGATGAAATCAAGCGTTTTTCAGGAGCAACATGGATGAGGATATCAGCAGACCGAGATATGTGGAAAGAAAAGGGGGAGGCCTTCATCCAGCAGTGGATAGAAAACGGCTGCATATGATGATGATGATGATGATGTCTGTATTTATTTATTCGAGAGTTATTATTAAGGTTTTCACAGGATGTCCGTCTTTCATGCATTTGACTTTACAAACTCTTCTGCCCAGCTCTTTGCATTTAAACCATTCTTATCATACAAAAATGATATAAGTACATAGATGTTTGTTATTGATAGGCCTCATATGCCCTTTGAATAATAAACAGGAACACATTAATACAATGAAAACAAGTAGAAGTTAGTAGAACGTAGGATTGTGTACCATGTTTCCACTAAATGAAGCGTTGCATAAGAAAGTAACGTACGCAATAGCACCTTCTCTTCGCGAAACAATGCGTTGAAGCTAGAATATGATCATATACATTTACGTAAGAAAATTACGTTTCTCTGCTTCTGTGCCTTACTTTGTCTGATTGTTGTGTTGAGCGACTTATCAAAACTAGCGGTTGATGACACTACGGTCTTTATAGCATCCTATTCTCTGGTGGGAACAAACGGAACTTATTGCATTGAGCTTCATCACTTCATATTTAATGCAGCTTGCTATTACAATATTATTATTATGAGAAGAAGGTGAAGAGGAAAAGTAGAATTAAGTTTAAATACAGATAAATGTTAATTAATATCTTCAGAAGCTGAAACTTTTAGTTATTAACATGACATTATTTATATGGGGAAGTCCCAGTAAATCAATATAAAGAAAAACATGGACACGTACCCTTTTGAAAACAAGCGAGTCAAATATCTTGTTTCAAGTATAAACACAAACACTTTCTAAATAAAAAATAATTTCTACTCAAGATTATTCTAAATCACATGGGTCCATTCCGGGCAACAGTGAACATTTTTTGAATTCCGGTGATGACGTAAGTTGTCGGATTTTACGGGAAACTTATTAATCTAAAGGTCCTTGTATAACTGAGCGAACTCCTGACAGGGAAATATGAATAACAGTAGCGCTCCTAAAGTCAGGGGAACGCAACACCAAACAAAATGGATACACAGTACTTCGCGTGGCATGACAGGTTTGGTTTTAACTTGTAAATCGAATTCGATAAGCATTTTTACATTTCCCCGTTGTATGATATACAAATCTCAAATATTATCATATATCATGGCCTAGTGAAGCCTAGGCTGTTTTACGGATGCCGTTAAATGAGAAAATAAAAGAGCAAGGATGATAATATTTTTTAAACTGATTCACACGCTATATTTCAATGTAACAACGAGTCTCATATTAATTATTCCTCCACGGTTATGCATATCCGTTGCTGCCAAGGTAAGCCATTAGGCCAAGGTTTCTATAATATATAATGAAAACTTTACGACTTCTGACGCTGTGTCACTTTCAATGTTTATTCATTCATCATTACGTAATTGTGCTTGGATACGGAAAGTAAAACCAAATTAGATGATTCCGAAAACTTATAGCGCTTACACACAGGCGCACTAACCAGTGTTGACCAGTGTCTGTCCAGACGTGAAACTCTGTGGACAGAAGTGGACTGAATCAAGCTGAGTCGTGTCAACGCGTGCCGGGATTGGCCCACTTCAATATGTATACTAAAGCGTGCTACGAAGGCGTTGCCCACTCTCGCGCAGGTATAGAGCTCCTTGAACTATAAGTAAGCCTGACAAGGGTTTATTTCGAAATTGCTAGCTTGGTATGGTGGTTAACATGTTAGCAAGCTGATTCACTGGTCCCAGGATCGAATCCTGGTGTGGCTACTTTGACATTAAAAATACTTAGAAAATATATTTAAATATTTGATTTAGAAAGTTATTGCATATACTAACGTCAGTTTCCCCAGTTGAAGTTTGATTTTCACATTGTCAATGTGGAATTTCTGCACGAAGTATCTTCTTTGGACGACACAAGATCGAATTTTGGCAACTCGAGGACAATTACTTTGGGAGATATCGATGGTATAATAGTCAGATTCTTGTTTCTGGAGAGTGAAGAAAAAGTGTGGAAATGTCCTTATATTTGTAAAATGATGAAAGAAATGGAAAGCAAATACATAGTAATGGGTACAATGTGGAAGGCACTACATGTTGACGGGTATGTTCTTCATGGTCGCCATTTTGAAGTCCGCCATATTGAATGTCGATTTGTTACCTTAAATAGAATGGGGGTCGTGTAATATGTCGTTCGGAGCTAAAATTTTACGAGAAACGCGTTTCTGAAGTCAGTTGTGCCGTAAATATACTATTGTGAGAGATACTGCTAAGTGACATTAGTATGGGCTAATGATACAAAAGCCTGAAAACACCCATTTTGTTTTGAATTTATAGAAAAATCTAAATGTAAATGCATACAAATTGTTCCTGATTACATTGCCATATCGATATGCATTTGAATGCATTCACTTCACGTTCCCTTCATTATTTTAAAACCTAATGGTTTTTTCAGGCTATTTCATCAATAGCCTATACTAATGTCACACACGATTATGTCTCAAAGCAATACATTTAAGGCAAAACTGACTTCTGAAACATGTTCCCCGTAAAATTCTAGCCCAGAGTAACACGACCCCCTTCTCATTTAAGAAAATTTATCGAGATTCAATATGGCGGACTTCAAGATGGCAGCGGTGAAAAACAACTAGTGCCTTCCACCCAGTACTCATTACTATGTATTTAATTTCCATTTCTTTCAGCATTTTACAAATATAAGGGTATTTCCACACTTTTTCTTCACACTCCAAAAACAGGAATCTGACTATTATATCATCAATATCTCTCAACATAATAACCCTCGAGTTCCAAAATTTGTATGTGCACATATTTTGACATTCTAACCATGATGGAAAAAGAAAATTAAAGACATTTTCCTGCCCCCATCAGTATGTTTCCTTGTGAGTTTAACAAGTCACCATATGACCAAAAAAAAAGTACTACATGAAAATAATTTTCCTACCATGTAATTAGAGACAAGCAAGGGTTGCCAGGAAGGTAGTAGAAAAGTCTCAAACAGTAGTAACCCCTGACAGAAAGTTCATCGGGAAAAGTCTATAATATTCCTCACTGGAAATGAAGAAATGCACATGCAACTTTCTATATGGGCCAGATAAACTGGGGTGCTACAATATTATCCTAAAGAACTGGCAAATTCAACTGAACTTTATATCTAACAACATTGTCATAACAAAAAAAAACTACTAATACACTATACCTAGCTGACAGAAGATGTGTGAAAACAAGGTTCCGTGTGCTGATTTATGTTTAAATATACTGTACGTCATTTTCTGTTTTAGCTGTAGGCCCCTGCTTTTTTTCACTGAGCATGAATTCTTACATACTATAATTAATTTGGCACTTTGTTACAGAATGAATGATGTTCCAACTACCTAGGAAAGGAAGTGAATGTCGTCTTGGACACATTTCATAATGTTTGGACCTTTATGACACTTAAAGCTCGAAGTTGTGGGCTATTCCCCGGAGAAAGTCAGAAAGTGGTATATTCCCAAAATCTTCTACAACTCTTCTTTGATTCTCAGCGCATCGTCTGTTCATAAGCCTTTTTTGTGGTGGTTCATGCTCCGCAATGTATTGCTCAATCTGAACTTCGTTGAGCGACTGTTCCTTTTTTAATGCATCAATAAGAGTCCAAACATTTGGATGGTGTGCATCTAGGAGATGGTTGAATCTTCTATGCCATCCTTCATTTGCATTATTTGTGCGAGGAAGTTGGTCTTGTACTGCTGCGTTACAGTTCCATGTGTCAACATCAAACAATGAATTTCTACGATCTCCATTTCGTTGTGATCAGCTAATCCACGTGTCTTCAAAGTTATCTAGTAACCCTTTCAAAATGTTAAGATTTTCAACAAAAACATCGAAATTTATTAATTCTTCAAAGGCTTGAACGACATTTAGTGGAGGTACAAATGCTAGCGATGCCAGTAATTTGATGTTTAGAGCAAAATCTGCATTTCCCCTGTAATTTTAAAGCACATCTTGATATTCTTGAACTTGGGGAAGAAGCACCCCCTTTTACTTACATTATAAAACGATGTAGGAAATGCGTTCACTGCAGCAATTTCGAGATCTGTTAGGATTGTTTCGGAATTTACGTTAGGTTGAAGGTTTCTCAATGCTTCTAACGCACGAAAATGTGAATTTTGAGTTCTATTTGTCATTAAAATAAATACTGTTGGAATAACATTGTGATAATGAATCCCGTGAATAGTGTATAATTGACTGAAGAGTGGGGGATCAGACTTAAATGCACCATCGGCATACCAATGTGGGCATCTCCTCATGTACTCCAAATTTCTAGCTGTGGAAAACAGTAAAATCCTGTTTTCATCAGGACCACTGTCGTAAAGAAGAAACGGTTCACCATTGTTTGTTATCCTGTATTGTTGAGGAACAAGTAAGTCTATTACAGAATTTAGAGTAGGAGGAGGTGCATTTATTTTTTGGCGAGTCAAAGTATTTTATTTTTCTTACTACTTTTATAATTACTAAATAATGTCATTTGTTTAATAGTTTTTGGACATTTATTGGATAAATATAATTAGGATATTTACTACCAAATGAGTAGCCGCGACTCGGGCGGTATGGCGTCTGAATACGAATCGGGTGACCCAGGTTCAAATCTCGGCCAGGACGCTGGAGACTTCTCCCAGTGTTCCCAGCCTGACTCCCTAAGGTCCTATCAAATTGAGTACCAGAGTACCCTTGATACTCCTGGGCACATTGGGCAGGTAAAGGCGGTCGAGCGTAGGACTAACCGCCCCACCTCATTTTGTACCGTAGGTCTAAATTTCGGCGCATACGTATCGCACAGGGATAGCGTTATCTTTTTTATTATCAAATACAGCAAATCAAGTGTCATATTTTGAATGTCCTGTTTCTGTGGGTTGCCGGCCAAACGTGATGGTAAAAGGGGCTCGCAGGATGAAAAAGCTTTAGAAACGTTGAGCTTAGCTTGACCAGACGCCCGGATTTGGCTCGGGCTGTTTAATTTTTAATAGCTTTGTCCGGGTGTCCGAAATGAACTCTGTCCGGACAATGTTTTGACCGAATTTCCAAGATCGTGTACGTCAATCATTGATTTATCATGGGATAATGATACAATCAGTCGCATGTGATAATGGATTTAACCAATAGATTCAAATTAACGGGTAAATGTATCATGCCGAAACAAAATTGCAGTTTTTGATTAGCTACTGACTTGAACAAGTCATCATATGACCAAAATATGTCATTCGCTCTTATTGTCATTCTCTCTTTTTGTCATTCTCTCTTTTTGTCATTCGACTTTCTTGTGATTCGATTTTTCTGTCATTCGCTCTTTTTGTCATTTGACCTTTTTGTGATTCGGCCATTTTGTCTTTCTCCCTTTTTGTTATTCGACGTTTTTGTCATTCGCTTTTTGCCATTCGCTCTTCTTTTAGTAGTCACTCTTTTTGATATTCTCTATTTTTGTCATACGCTCTTTTCCCGTTGCCCTTTCGGTAGTAGCTCTTTGTCATTCGCTCTTTTAGTAGATCGCCCTATTTGTATTCGCTTTTCTGGAGTCGCTCGTTTGTCGTGGAATCTTGGAGCTAAGCCAAGTAATTCACTTTTTAGGTCTCTCTCATGATCACCCGGCAAGAGGTGCTTCGAACAAATACATGTCTACATTGATTTTGTCAGCCTGCTTGCACTGAGAAATCTACTCTTGTTGGATACCAGGTGCGTAACTATGAAACCGGAATTTATGTACAGAAAAGACACAGTGACTGGATGAAAATGCTAAGAACTATTTTATTCGAAGTATTGGCTATCGCTAGCGATACATTTCTGCCATCGTTCCGGCAATGTGTGGATGCCAGACCAAAAAATCTGTGCCTCTTGTGCTGCAGACCAGTCAACAAGCCATTTTCGTACATTTTCGTGAGATGTGAAGCGCTTGTCAGCAAGTGCGTGTCCCATGGATGCAAATAAGTGAAAATCGTCCGGGGCCACGTCTGGTGAGCAAGCCGCATGCGGAAGGATTTCCCAGCCAAACGTCGCAATCGTTTCCTTGACCGGTTTTGCTGTGTGGGGGGGTGCATTATCGTGAAAAACAATCCATTTATGTTGTCTTTGGTCACATTCTGGTCGTTTTGCACGCAAAGCGTGATGCAAATCGATCATTTGTTTTCGGGAACGTTGGGTATTAACGGTTTCGCCAGGTTTCAGCAGTTCATAATAGATCACTCCATTCTGATCCCACCAAACACAAAGCATTGCCTTCCGTCCATAGCGATTTGGTCTTGCAGTCGATGTCGTCGGTTCTTCTGGAGTTACCCATGATCTTTTACGCTTAGGATTCTCGAAATAGATCCACTTTTAGTCACCAGTCACAATTCGATGGAAAAATGATTTCCTTTTGTACCTGGCGAGCAGAATTTCGCAAGTGGTTTTTAGGTTTTCCTGCTGTCGTTCAGTCAATGCATGTGGAACCCATTTTCCCACCTTCTGAATCTTTCCCATGGCTTTTAAACGCATGGAAACTGTTTCTCGTGTCACATTTAATTGACCCGCATTGTTGTTGCGTTTGAGCGTCAACCTCATCCAACAAAGCTTGCAATCCACTGTCTGCAAACTTTTTCGGTGGTCTTCCACTTTCTTCTTTTCTCACGTCAAAATCATCACTTTTAAAAATTTTGTAAGCCACGCATAGTACTGTGACTTATCAAGAGTATGATCATCATAAGCTTCGACAAGCATGTTATGCCATTCTGCAGCAATTTTTTCAAATGGTAACAAAAAATCAATGCTGTCCGCATATCGTAGTTTGTAAATACAAATTGCGCCATGTTCAACGCTATTAAACACTACACTATGACATGAAACTTGTCTGGTTGTGAGTTGCAAATCGTTATCAGCAGTCAAAACAAACAAGTGGCGTCAAGAACGCAGTTTTACGGTAACCACAGTGACAGCTAACACCGTCTATGCACAAATTCCGGTTTCATATTTACACACCTGGTATGTTTTTTTAAACCTATAATAGAATGTCCCTTCCGTTTTTCGTCCTTAATTACAACAAATTGCAAATTGCAATTACTCTTGCTCATCTTTATTCTTGCTCATTCTTTAAACATAATGTGGTAAATCCTTTCAGAAGTAAGCTAACACCTTACTCGCAGATTTTAATAAGCTTAAAGCTCCCCTCAAAATCTTTTAACTTACGTCATCAATATAATGCAAAGTATGTATATGGGAAATCAATATTGTTCACTTGTTGGTAATGAGCCCCTCTGCGTGACTGCTAATTCCCCTGTCGCGAGATACACTGTGATAGCATGGCTTGCTCTGATTGGCTGTTGGTGTCGTTACCTAGCTGGCAATTTCCAACTCTAGAATACAGACATTTCTCTAAACGGATACGCTTTGCCTAACGACAGTATCTGTCAGTTGCGTCATACCCCATTCAACCAATAAGGAGGGAATGCTAAACCTGTTATGTACATACCTTGATTCTAATCTAGTTGAAGTAATCGCCCGTTAGTACGGGGTCTATAAATATGGTTGCAAGAATAGCATACTACTATGCTATTACTACATCTAGTAGTAGTATTAGTACTAGTTACCCTTATCTTGTGTATTCCACTTTCTTTAGGTCTTATTTAATGAATTTGAATTATTATTTGTGGCTTATAACAATCAAATTTTAAATAAAAGACTAAAATATTTATTTATTTCATTGTCGTTTTAATGAAAGCAATTTATTTATTTAATTGGTACCAACAATGGAACAACTGTTATTTTTTTAATTAATTGGGCACATGGTCACCTGTGGTGACAGAATATCTCTATAATCTGCTCCTGGGCCAGAGAAATATGTATGCAAAGTTCGGTAGAAATCTACACAAGCTTGTAGATTTGTATCGAGTTTAAACAAACACAAAGATGTAGAATTTATGATCGTACATAGATACAGTGCAAAACATTCCACGATATAAAGAAGAAAAAATTGTAAATTATGTTTTCAATTATTATCTCAAAATTTATATTTTCGTGAAATTCTTTCGGGAAATCTGAATGATAAAGAGATTTAAAATTGCGTTCCAAGTTCAAATTTGTGAATTAAAGTACCGGTTATCATAGGCAAGAAAATATATATTCTCGCTTGCATTGAAATTTGCTAAAAGCATTCAGTTGATGCCGAGTATCAACTGCATAGACAATTCTTCGAAGTGATTTGTTTCTGATGCAAATTCCATAAACGATTGTAACTTTTGTTTGTCTATCTGAAATTGATATTTTTCTAAGTGAAATATTTTTCTTTTTTGCGAAGAATAATTAGGGATAGTAGTGGCTGAATTTATTTTCGTACGATAAAATTTATATAAAAATATTTCTGCTTTGTCTTGAAGAGGTCCAATTTTGGAATATTTGCCCTTTTGCTTTGAATAATCGCTTTCGAGCAACTGGGGTGGACATACATTAATTATCAGAATTCATAGTTTTAGAAACCTAACCAGGAAAGTATTAGATTTAAAAAGCTTAAGCATTTCTGGTCTATTTGAATTATGTGGTAATACAATGAACACAGAAAATAAATTTTTATATTACATAGGTAGTGATAAGTAGAGGGTACCTTTGAGAGGCGTATCGAAGTCATACGGACAGGTCAACAAAGAATTAAAAATTTAAATAAATAACAATAGATTGAAGGTATATTGTTACACCGTTAGAATTTATGAATAATGTTATAACGTTTATATAATTTTAATTGTAATTTAACGTCAAACCAAATCCCCTGACGATGTGAACAGCACGGCTTACGAAATGATCGTTCGGTTCAAAATAAAGGAACCACAACTAATATCTGGCTTAGCATAATGTCCGATATACGTTGTAAGAATCTTAAAGCAAGTTTTTGCTCTAATCAATTTATATCAGCAAATTTCATACACATGAAGAAATATAATGGGGCAAATTATTGGTGTAGCAATTCTCAGGTTACATAAAGTTTAACGAACATTTTCAACTGTACATGGACTTCCTGAATTGCATTTCCTTCGGAAAAATCCTTGTTTTAAGAAAGGGTTCCAGTATCTGTAAGAATAAATTAATTCACACTCTTCTCTTTGCTTTCAATTCTTAAACCTAGGTCTGGAAAAATAGGTTTCCAGGGTTTAACTTTTCGAATTGATTGGTAAATACTTTAAAAAATAACCATATATTACCTCAATCGACCATAAAATGAAAAAAAGGCACTGATATTTTCTCCATCAACAGAATTATTAACAAGTGCTTCTGAATTTGTATAATATATTAAATTAAATATTATGTATTGCAATTATGGCAAATTCTGTGCACAGACAGGAATTATGTTATCTTACTGACAAGTTGTTCTGTCGTGCTTGCTTTTAAGAAAATATAATTATAGATCAAAATCCAATGTAACTCAATGATTTCGACTAACATTAATAGCCTGTATTAAGTATACCAATACTATGTTTACCTCGAAAAATTAAATATATCTAGAGAAAACTACAAATAAACATAAAAGTAAATAAATACATTGAAATTAGTTTAAAATATATCTAGTAATTATTCAAAACATTACTACTACAAACTTACTTAAAAAACATTACAGATGGTTTGTGCTATTAGTAGTTTATTCATTTAGTTTGTATTATAAATTCATGTGTGAAACACATTGGAAAGAATATAAATGCAATTCCTAACCACTTGGGCAAACGATATTAGATCCTTAATCATAAATCACAAAATGAAAAATAATAAGTACATTTTCTCGTGATTTGGGTTTTGTACTAATACTCTTTTGCCGGCAGGCATATTTTAACGTTTCAGCGCAATGAGGATGAACTTAAGAATGAATGTTTGACCCAATCACAAGCTGTCATACAGAACTTTCTAAAACTCTAATCTATCACATATCAAGACCAAGTAACTAATAGATGTCAGTGCGATTTAATATATATCCCAGCTATTCTCTGTAATTTGATGGATGAGGATGGAGGTGTAGTTCGCTGTTAATCTGACGCTTTTTGAAAGATAAAATATTTAGAGAGAAAAGACAGTATAAATATTTCAAAGAAAACAGCTTCATAGTTCACGGGGGAAAATGAGATGGATAGGTTTTTAGATGAATTGCAGGAAGACAGTTCTAAGAAGAACCATTTTGAAGTATAGAATATTCACATAATTTTCTTTTAATGTGGAGGAGAACCTTTCACAAAAGGTGAACCATCTTCATAAAATGCACTAGAAATTAAAAGTATAATGAACAAAATACTTATAATAATTTGCATATTAAAAATTTTGGAGCCTCTTTGAAGTTGGTCCAGTGCTAAAGTAGGTTATTTATCTGTGAAGCTGTGTATATAGATTTCGCACGGACTACAAGAAGTTCCAACATAGTTAGCGTAAATGTTTCCCTAACTACTGATTGACCTTTTTAAAAAAAAAGTGAACAGCAATTTCTTTGAAAGTATAAGATTGTTTAAAATGAAGAATATGCAGTAGTATGAACGAGAATTGGTGAATATCTGACAGTTTCTTGTGTTTCTTCACCTTCTTCTACATGTATACGTTAATGTTTCCATAATGACATTAACACGGGAATGTTCTTTAATCAATACAAAATAATTAATGAAAAATGGTGCACCTATTCGAATGTTATGGTCCAGAGGATAGGTGAAAATTCGGGCATTTTAATTGAGATTTGATATTTAACATCAAAAGAGCAAGAGAATAAACCCAGTAGAGAAAAGATGTGCGACCCAACGCCAATGATATTCTGCATGTAAGCATTCTGTTGGAAGATCTAAACAGGAAAAAAATGTAGTCCTATATTCAGCTCCTTACAGAAAAAAAGTTTCAGAAACCAGTAACACAATTCGTTACTCAATTTTCAACATAATTTTTAGAATTAAGGAATTCATTTTGAGACAGGTGCTTCCAAATCTTCAAAGTGCACTTCAGGAGCTACACAACCGTTTTTGATTCATTTCTCCGGCTTTCCTGCGTTTGAGTTAATCAGGTTTTTGGACATGGATACGGGAGCATAAAAGACCATCCGCCATGTTGGAAATATGACCGCTCCGAGAGAAATAAGTGTATATTTGTTTCTGAATGCTGGTTCTGGTATTCTCGGACATGTAGAAACTCATGTACGAACAATAACATTTTCCTAAAATACTGATGCAACTAGTGTTGGGAGAATTGATGTGGTAGGACCACATGCTATATTGTATACTCGTTGTCTTTGGTGTCTATTGACTCTCTATTAAAGTACATATTTTTTTCGTGTTCTAACATTTGTTTTTGAGTACGGTATCTAGTCTTTAGTTTTACGCAGCAACATTGACTATAGAGAATTCTACTATTCCTATGATAGAACAAGTTACATGACTTTTAGGACAATATGATAGTAGTGTTGGTTTAGACTTTATATTCTTACCTGCTCTGCAGTTACCTAATTGGATCAAACCTCAATGTTTAGTTAACACCTATCAATAAGTACATTTTGATTATTGGTTTAAATGAAAGACGTTATCACAAAAACGCTTGAATTTTGAATGTACTAACTTTGCAGTTGTTATTCTCAGTACTAATGATAACTTGATGACAATATGGTAACTTAATTTATTCAATTCATTTCTTTTGCAATATGTTGAAAATAGTTTGATGCTATTGCGGAAACTAAATATGTAATATATTTTTCATTTAACTCGTATATCTGATCCCTTTTAATGTTAATAGAAATGCTTCCTTCGTTTCATGTATTAGTATTAGAAATACTATTCTCCAGAAGAAACATTCATTTGCGAAGCCCAGTATCTCTTTCACAAAGCCCGTAAAGTAAAAAGGAACAACTTGGCTATTTGCGCTTGCTTTGATATCCTGTTATTGCCACACTAACTCGCTTTCATTGCAGCGAGAACAGCTGCTGTAAACGCTTCGTAAACGGAAGTAGAGAATGAGGAAGTCCAGCTGCTTCCAGTAATTGAAGCTTTCTGTCCAGAAAGTTCTCCTTCAGAAAAATCCTTCGTATCCCAATATAAAGTTAGTAACGTGAAACTAATTGAGCGGTAATTCTTTGTTAAAGATCAAAACACAACGACACACTCACAAACATAACCAAGAAAGAGATCTTGCAGATGTAAATTACAAAAGTTTTTCCTTTATTAAAATAAATACACAAACTTACGCACTGAAACAAAAAGACACACAAAAAGAAATACAGAGAGAAAGATTATGTGTGTGTGTATGTGTATGGGGTGAGTGTGTGGGGGGTGTAAAGAGAGAGTGCCGGGCAGAGAAAATCGTTACAGAGAATTTTCATGTTATAAACTTACTCCGGTTTGTGTGTGAACTGAAAGGCCTCAAATGTCTGTAATGACGATTATTTCAAAAACTTTTAGTCCTAACTGGTGATTAAGGATTTTTCTGCACAGGAAATGAAAATTACTGGTACTTTCACTACACTATATGTCTGTTTTTCGAAATGTTCCTCTTCAGCTTTCACGCACCGCTATCTTCGTTGCGGGAGCTCCATCGTGCCTTCGGGGAAGAAAGAAGCGAATTGATGTAGTAGCCAGCTTAGGGCTCACTTTTGGAGACATTATTCTAAGTTGAAATACACACATCGCAGATACTGATTTGTGGAATCAAACATTTTGATGGTCCCTTGGAGCAAAGTAAGAACTGTAAGGAGGGGAACAAAACTTACCGGATCTTTCGTACAAAAATATTACTATCACATTGATTGTAAGGAGTCAGTCATTGCCCCAATGATAGCCATTGTACCTATCGCGCATGCGCCAGTGAAACATATCACATCGGAAGACTCACGAATGAATTCGGTAACTTCACAATTGTTATAACACAATAGATATTACAAGAAGTATGTGAATATGTATTCAATAAAATTACTTGTTGTATAATATTTCTCGTAGTAATACTCTTAATAGTAATATTCCTTTCCAACTATTTCGTTTTTACATCAAGCTGAAATTAATATTTCTATTATTTGCCAGCTAGCACTTTCGACGTAGGTATCATTTAAGATACTCGTAAAGATACCAAGGTGCCCCTGAATAGTCCAGGGCATTTTCCTACACTGAGCGGGACGACACTTGGTGTTTAATACAGCACTGGCCTGGAGTGTTTTACGCCAGCAGTACCACGCAAACTAAACACGTAAATAAAAAGAGAGGTATTGCATTAAGTCAGAATTTAATTCATAAATTCAATCGGTCTTATAACATTGACTTTGACTTTCGATTTGTCCAAAACCCTTATAGTCTGTAACTATGACATGTTGGATACATTGTATGAACATCCTTCAATACATGAAACCTTTCGTTTAATTCTCATAAAAACACCATTAATACAATGATATAAATATTTTGAATTTATAAAAGAATAACTAAACAACAATCGACAAAACTTTAGTAATATCCAAGGTATATATATACAGGTAGAACATTCCCTCCACATTGGATGAATGGCGTATGATGCATCAGGAAGGTAGGTCGAGTGAAGCAAAGATTATCCGTTTAGAGAAATCAATCTGTATACTAGGGCTTGAAATCGCCAGCTAGCTAGCGACAACCGCAACAAATCAGGACAAGTCATACTATCAACCACGGATACGCATACAGGTAGAGGAAATATACACAGGAGACCCATTGATGCATTGAAACATAACTGAAACGTAACAGGCAAAGACTGATTGACTCCTTGTGCATTGAAATGTCGACGAGAAATACTGAATATCGATTTTGCTTGGTGTTGCGTTCCCCTGACACTAGGAGTGCTACTGTAACTCAGATTTATCTTTCATGGGCTCGCGGAGTCATACATGGATCTTTAGATTAGCAACTTACGTCATTCCGAAGTGTTCACTGTTGTCCGGATGGACCCATCTGAGTAATATATTTTTCTCGCTATCAACAATCATGACATCTTTAATGATATCGAAGTTAATTTCATACTCGTAACCAAAAGTGTGAACTACCTATATACATTGTTGTTAAACATATTTGCCGCCATTTTGGATTATATTTGAATGGAATACTTACATTACATGTATTGCCACATGTAATACCCATGACACAATCTTGTTGCCACGTGGCTATTACTCAATATTTTACAAACAAATGATCGATCCATCCTGAAGAAACATCCTATCTTAAATCTTTATTTGCAATTGTTACTTTGAAATAAGTAGGGTATTTTATAAACATATACAATGCAGCTGAATTACAGAGAGACTGGAAATATATTAAAATGGAAAACGTAGATTTAAGGAAATAAGCCGGGATAAACCTTCAGATCAGAATGATGATATTAAATAGAGCTAACAAAAGCGATGTACATGAATTAAGCATTGTCTTCTTAGAAAACAAACTTGATATGATGGAGATCGGAACAGACGAAAAACAAACAGGACTGAAGATAGCAATGATCCAAATACTGATTCCCATAGTCCATTTGCATCATTCACAAATGCAGCACTTGTAGCCTGCGTTGAATAACCCATCGGAACCTACATTTCTATACTACAGAATACACCATCACACAGTGTCTTTCCTAAACGAAAGAAGATTGTTAAATTTTTGCACACCAGTACCATCGCCTTCTCATCTCAAATCAATGTGAAGTACGAAAAGTTGACTTACAAACATCAGCAACTGCAACAGAGAACATTGGGCCAGATAAAGTGCAATTCCCCGTTTTATATATTCTTGATGCAAATAATAAAGAGAAAGAAAATATCCAGTCAAATTTACACATATGGAATACTTTCGGATAGCATTAATACATTTTACAGGAATGAAGCATAGAGCTTAATATTGCTCATTTTGCATAATAGTTCATTGCTGTAAATCCACAGATCAGGCAAAGGTGAAACAGCACTGTGTGATAAATTAGCCATAATGCGTCTGTACAATGTAAACTTCAGAAAAATATCGGTACAGTAATATCGAGACTCGTATTCAAGGAATTGAAAATAACTTACAAGGAACACTCAGATTTTGATAAAATTTGACAGGTAGATACTACACATTAAATAAACGAATACGTGTTTTTTTGTTTCTGCAGAAAAACGGTTTAGGAGGGGAAAACCCCCCACCTAAA
The DNA here is from genome assembly GCA_022664845.1 of Lepisma saccharinum. Classification (NCBI taxonomy): domain Eukaryota; kingdom Metazoa; phylum Arthropoda; class Insecta; order Zygentoma; family Lepismatidae; genus Lepisma; species Lepisma saccharinum. The sequence goes on from JAGDQP010008609.1 coordinate 56,102, forward strand.
ACTGTGGAAGCGGCCGCCGGAAAGGCAAGAAGAAGTGGACCGAAGTGAATGAAATTGTGCACAGAGATGGTAGACGTAAAATGAGTGAATACATGTTTCGTATTGTCCTGGAAACAACGGGTGGGTTAAGCACAGACCTCTCCAAACATTTGATCACGAAATATCAAAAGTGCTAATAAGTGTATGTCAAAAGTGCCGAAAGGACATGGAGAATTGCAACGAAACTGTGTGTAGGGACAATACGCAAAAAATAAGCGAATACCTGTTTTTGATTTTGTGCGGAAAAACAATGTGGGGGGATAAGGCCCCACTCCCAAAAATGTGGAATGGAACGCCACGAGTGCAGAAAGAAGTGGACCGAAAGTAATGAAATTGTGCACAGATATACTAGACATAAAATAAGCGAACATGTGTTGGTTAGTTTGTGCGAAAATCAGTGTAGGGGACAAGACCCCCTCCAAAAAAGGTAAATATTACCGCAGGAGCGCAGAAAGGAGTGGACCAGAGGACACAAAGTAACACGTATTTCCTACTTTCAAGCCATCTATGCATTGGCAGACTTTCACTATTTTCACACTAGCCGTTTCCTACCTATAGCGTATTTGATAATAATATTTCTGGAGTGTAGGATTTTACTCCCTTACGATGTTTTTTCCACATAAACAAACCAACCACGTGTCGATTTATTTTCTGTCTACTTACTGTTGCTGTGCCTAATTTGAAGCAAATATGAGGAGACACTTAGGAAACACGTATTGCCTTCTTTTACATCTACAATATCTATGCACAATTTCATTCGCTTCGGTCCACTCCTTCCTGCTGCCCTGCGGTAATATTTACCTTTTTTGGAGGGGGTCCTTGTCACCCACACTGTTTTTCCGCAGAAACTAAACAACACTTGTTCACTTATTTTATGTCTAGTATATCTGAGCACAACTTCATTACCTTCGGTCCACTTCTTTCTGCGCTCGTGGAGTTGCATTTCACATTTTTGGGAGGGGGCCGTTTGCTCCACATTGTTTTTCCGCACAAAATCAAAAACACCTATTCGGTTATTTTTTTGCGTATTGCCCCTAGACGCAGTTTCGTTGCAATTTTCCATGTCCTTTCGGCACTTTTGACGGACGCTTATTAGCACTTTTGATATTTCGTGATCAAATGTTTGGAGAGGTCTGTGCTTAACCCACCCGTTGTTTACAGGACAATACGAAACGCGTATTCCCTCCTCATCTTTGTGCACAATTTCATTCACTTCGGTCCACTTCTTCTCGCCTTTCCGGCGGCCACTTTCACAATTTTGGGTGGGGGCTTTTGCCCCCTAAAACCGTTTTTAGCAGAAAGAAAAAACATGTATTCGTTTATTTAATGTGTAGTATCTACCTGCCAAATTTTATCAAAATCAGAGTGTTACACTTGGGTAGTGTTCGTTGTTAGCATACAATAATGAGATTGAAAAAATGGTTTACCATATATGCGTCTTAGAAACGGAAATAAACTTTTAGCAACAATACTGTAGAAATAAAAAGTCTTAGGTACAGTTTGGTAATAAGAAAAAATGGATCAAATAAACACAAAATTTCATATATTATTATTATATCAACTTAGTTTATACAGACGAAAAAGGAATATTGAACATGAACAGAGAATAGGGTGGCTCACTCTAAACATCAAAACGAAATTCAGAATTTTTATTATTGTATGTAAAGTATAAACTCAACACTTACTTGTTAGAGTTGCTAGCTCCTTTTTCTTTACAGAAGTGATTAAATTACTCGATGTAATGTACGAGCTACTTTCTGATGTTAGAATGTTCAGAAGGTTAAATATTACAATTCGGGAACGAACCAAAATAGTCAGAAAATTTCTAAACAACGTTGCGAGTCATGCGCTGGATTTCGTGAAAAGGACCAGTGTAAGGCAATAAATGCGATATGTTACGCTTGTAATTATCGGAGTCATCTCAGGGTCCGCTCTTTGTTCCGCAACATACATACAGAGAGTAGCCAATCATCAGAAGAAGCAGTGGAAGAAATAAATGAAACATGGATATCATTCCCTTACTTGGATAGTCTTATGTTCACTGACAGCCCTAAGCCAATGGATACACATTATAAATTACAGTGGACTATAGCGATCATCGAGCTAGAAGTTGGAAGTCTTAGGTAGGTTCATGTTGTATGACATCGAATCAATTGTGAACAATCAAGATGTCCTTGCAACTCTTGGAGATGTTAGGCTACGGTAAACTAATAACACAAATCCCATCAACATTAGTAGTAGTTAACAACACGGCATTGTCTCCATTGGGGGGAAGTAAAACTTCATGTGCTGTTGCATGATACATTAAAACCGTTATATTTCTTCGTGGCAGATTAATTAATATTTACAATAATAGATACCTTGTTTAATACCAGGCAAGTAAATTAGATTGGCTGTACAGATGGAATAGGTCAATTGGAACAACAAATGCAGAGTATCAGGGAAGAAATGATGTTAATAAAGCATTCAAACAACAAAATCAGCACGATTTAAATGTCTGGTAGATTGCGATGACAAAGCAAATACCGTATACAAAAAACAACATTGGCTAGAAAATAATTTGGAAGATCTTGGTGGCCAAATGATTTACCGAAAAATTCAACATTTTGTTCAAACATGATTGCCTACAGTTTTGTCTGAAACTTACTGCTCTATAAACTCCGAAAATGATAAAATATCAAATAGATCGTTCATAGCCAGCCAAAGGAGGAACCAGCTGGGAGCAAATGGAGCTTGGGAGAAACAACTACACAAACACAACAGAATATGCTGAGACATGATCAATCTACATTAACAACAATTAGTTGACAATTTAATTTTTTTTTTTTTTTGAAAAGAAAAATACAGATTCTGCAAACGGATCTAAGAATGACTTTGCGTATACTGACATTGTCGTAATGTATTTCTTTCTTTAGAAGACGTGTTTGATTGGTTCAAGTTAGCTTTTTAAGTATTGAATGCTATGGATGATATGAACCATTTTACGTGGGAAAACAAATATGCGAACTGCGATATTCATAGTTAATGATCATGTACTGTATATATGTCGTTTAAGAAATCTGCAGGCTGTTAAATAGGTTGATGCAAATACTTCTATTGAAGGTAAAGTTACGCAATGCTATTATGATTTATAGTCGATATGTTTGGAAGGGTTCAAAATCTGAAATAAGTAACCATTGGTAAATGCTATTTGTTTGGTATTTGGACTAGATGATGCTTAAGGTTTAAGGTTTTTAGAATATGCACTCGGCAACTTAGGAATCATAAATTATTTACTTTATGTTGGTATTGGAAACGTGCAATGATCATCATCGATCACATATTGATACTCTTTACTCCAACATAATACCCAAAAGCGAAATATCAGCTGCCACAAGTATAGATAAGTTAAAGAAAACTAAGGCAGAACATCGTGGGGTCTCATAGCGTCGAATCTCATAGCATCGAAAAAGAGATTTGTGACATAACGTCGAAACTCAAATAGTCTCATAACGTCGAAAAAAGGCGGGAAAAAACAAAATTTGCAATCGTCTCATAACGTCGAAAGATTTCTCAAAGAGTTTCAGCGTCGAATCTCATAGCATCGAAAAATAGGTTTGTGACATAACGTCGAAAATCAAATCGTCTCATAACGTCGAAAATTTTCGACGTTATGAGACGGCATCACAAAATTTTCGACGTTGTGTTACAAATCTCTCTTTCGACGCTATGAGATTCGATGCTATGAGACACCAGCCGTCTCATAGCGTCGAAAGAGAGATTTGTTACACAACGTCGAAACTCAAATAGTCTCATAACGTCGAAAAATGGCGGGAAAAACCGGGCGTTGGTTTGTATCTAGAAAAACGTAAGAATGAGAACAACTAATAACTTCACGCTCAGTGTTGCCAATTGGTGGGTAATAACCCCACTTTCGGGTATTTTATTAGCTGAGGCTATTTTGGAAGGTAATGTAAAGATCGGGTATTTTGGTGGCTATTAGAAAAAAGAATAATAAAAATATTATTTCTTAATGTCTCACTTGCTTTATGCTTCACCCAGTAAATACAATCCACGGATGGATGATATTTCATATTACAAATTTCTATGTATGAATATAGGCTAGTGTTAAAAGTATTCTTTTTTAAAACAAGAGGAGGACAACTTGGGGCTCTTTTCGACCCATAAAATGACAAAACGCCGCCAAATGAGTTCGGGAGAGAGCGAGAGCAACTGGGTACTAAACTCTTAAGAAACAAGGACACAAGATGTTTCAACATGACTTTCCCTTTCATTTTGAGTCCGAAAATGGGGATGCGATAACTAAACCAGGCCTAAATACTAAATACAAACATATTTTTAAATAATAAAAATCTGTCCAGTAGATATGGCTTGGTGACTTGACAAATCTTTTATGAAAGTATTTGTTTTCCTCTTTAATAAAGGAAAACAACATTTTTTACCATGCTGATTATATGGTAATATCACGAAACGAAACTAAAGAGTAACAGTTTCGGAAGTATATCACTTCCTTCTTCATACTGCAATATATAAAATAAGCAATTATTTATATTCCGAAACTGTTACACGGTTAGTTTTTTTTTTTTTTTTTTTGTTATTAAAGTATAATCAGCCATGTCTGAAAGCTGTGTTTTTCCTTACCGAATACGGTTTGAAGATATATCCAGAAGTTGTTTTGGGGGAGGGAGTCCGAGTTCTGTCTGGGTGTGAAATATACATAAAATTAATATAATTTTGCCAAAAAAAGAAACAAATTTCACCAAAAAATAATTTTACGAAGAGACGTACGTACAATAGTGTATTGTTATAAAAATTAATTTAAATATATAGATTACTTCCCAATGCTCGTCTCTCTGTGCATGCGCAAAGTGGCTGTCTGCTCCGACAAACAAATTACATGGGAAAATAAGAAGAAAAGAAATTGGTGCGTGTGTGAAGTAGTCGTCTGCTGTAATAAACAAATTACGGGCTTTTACTGTGATTCACAAGTGTTCGGCATTTCAGAATTTATATATGTATTGTGTACTGTGTAAACAAATAAATTTACTGCCTTCTTTTAAACCTGCTGAAAGTACTGAATTGCATTGCAATTACTTTCTGCTGGAAGAAAGAAACTTTGTCGTGAAAGAGCAAGTTCGTAGGACTTGGTAGATTGTACAACAAAGCCGCATTTTGAAATTATTGGTGTAATGTGTCTCTTTATTTGTGATATATTCCTTGATGGGCATATTTTGGGAGGGGCGTGGAGGCATTCAGAATAACTTTAAATGGTTCATTCGAAAAGATATGTTTTAAAGTAATTGCCCCCCAGGGTCTCTCTTTGGCCCCTCCCCCAGGGTATATCTCCTAAATCCGCACATACACTGTAAAAAATGCCTTAGCCGCTAATTTGTTATTTATATGGCAAACAGTGGTGCAATGTGTCCCTTTATTCGTGCTACCGGTATACATATTGTTGCAAATTTTTATTTATAACCTTTAAGCATCTAAGGCTCAGACCGGGATAGGGGAGAGGAAAAGATTCGGGAAGGTGTAGGCCAGGGACTATGTTGAAAGTGTCATCCTTTGCCTTTGCAGCTCAGAAAAATCTTGAAAAAATGTTAGTCAGGATGTTCGGGCGCTAGGATCGAACCCACGATCTCCCGAATGCTAAGCCACCGCTCTACCACTAAGCTACGGCGGCTCGGTTTATATATCCTTGTGTAGCATACACTGTAAAAATGACTCAGTCACTAATTTGTTATGTGTGTGATAAATAGTTTCAAAGACGGTATAGTTTTAAACGACATTTTACTTCTGCTCAGTAATTCCGCCTGACCCCTCACCCTGTGACGGTGCCACACCCAAAATCCTAGAGAACAGCCCCCAACTTTTACATTTTTGTGGTCAAAAATAAATAGAAACTGTACAAAACTCTACTTACACCCAAGAGTGGGATGAAGGGTACGGGTACGCGGCGTGTACCCACCTTAAAATTTTAGAAGGAAGTGTGTACCTACCTAAATATAAGGACAACGCTGGGTACACGGTTGGTACACGCCGTGTACTCAGCTGTTTGAAACCCAATAGGGAAACAGAGAATGAATGACGACACAAACGGATTTATTAGATTATGCATGAATTGTAAACCTTTTGCAATCTGCAAGAGAAATGAGAAGCTTGTTTCCAAAAACTTCCAAGTTCCATTTTACTTT
>JAGDQP010008610.1:1034-21673 GCA_022664845.1 Lepisma saccharinum
AAACTTTAACCATTGGATCTGCCGCAATATCATTCTTTTCTTTCAACGCAAGTCAGCAAAACAGTTAAATTCATGCCAGTTAGTTAATTGTTAATCAAACTAATGTAATTACTAAATATATTTATTTGTGTGTCATATTCAAAGGTACTTGAAGTTTCTTGCATTCATATCAATGATCGACAATAATAATTTTATTTCTTATTTCGTTTTCATAAAAAATCATTCCCACCCTTTCTGCTTTTTTTCTTCTTCAACTAAATTAATTTCTTTGCGCCTGTAGGTATCTCGTCGAAGACAACCCATTTTTTTTTCTCAAAACTAATTAATCTTTATGTGTTTTCTTTCTCTTCGTTCAAGGAAAGGGGAAACATGGCTTGCGGCAATCCGGGGTACGTTTGTCTGTTGACAGTCAGAGTCTCATGGAATAACCAAGTGTTCAATTAATACGTAATTAAATCATGGAGTGAATTTGCGTTGTGTCTATATTTTTTCGTTCAAGAAACTCTTGTTACAACTTGATTCGTAGATTCATTCAAGGAGGGGTGTCTCAAATAGCGACCTGTCAATCCACGGAGTACATTTGCGTGTCGTCTATAGAATTCAAGCTACAAGGACGTATTTAATAATTAAAATATGCAAATGTGGAGTGCAGGGCTGTTGTTATACTACTGTTTTCCTCGTTTTATTTAACACTCTTACTGCAGAAGGATACGACCATGTATGAACAAAGTTTGTTCAAGATATCTTGCAAAACAACTGCGTAACAATCCTTTTTTCTTAGGTGATCGCTATTGCCCACCTCTCCCCTACTATTCTGAATTTACCGCCTCGACATGAGGAAACTTCCTAAAAATATCAGAAAGCAGGGTCAAACAAATTCCACACCTGTCTAGTACTGATCTACAGGTGATACGTACTCCACCCAGGGGTGAGCTCCAAATAAATTAACAAAGAGTTCACACGCTTCTTTACAAGCCACTAAACGCATGTAGGAAATTCAAGGAATTCACGCACACTCGATGGTGTTTACTCAGTCTTCATAATTATTGGATTATAAATGTATTGAGATTGTCAGCTATATAAAGCAAATAATGGCTGTGTTAATTCAACACCTTTTGTAGTCCGACTGCAACAGCAATGATCGCATATTTCTTAAACTCTTTTCCGCTACGTCATAATGTCCGTAAAGATGCAGTTCGTATAATTTCCAAAAATGAATACTGAGGTAAACATTTTCATGGATTTTTCCACTGCAAATTCCGCTCTAAAAAGATTAAACTGGAAATTCAAAATAACTGAGACGAGCTGTCGTGGGGCGAGTTATCGTACGGACGAGTTGTTGTAGAGAGCAGTTGTCGTGGGGCGAGATGTCGCAGGTACCATTTGTCGTGAAGCGAGATGTCATAGGGACCAGTTGTCGTAGGGGCTAATTGTCACAGAGGACGAGTTGTCGTGGGACGAATTGACCGGATCGAGTTGTAGTGGAATGAGTTTTTGCGGGACCAGCTGTCGTGGACCCAAAAAATTCCAGGAGCGAGGTACGTCCATCAATGCAGTTCCTGACATCGTTGCGGCAGTACACGAAGACCAAAAAGATGTGCAATACTCCTTCACAAGAACGCTAGAGTCCACGCAGTGAACAGAACGCAATCTGCACTCCGCAAATTCCACCAGAAGGCCCTACTCCTTCATCCTACATCTCTGACATGTTTCCATGCGATTTCCTTGTGTTTGGGAGTTAAAGAACGTTTGAAGAGTTTCACAGTAACAAAAATACTTCAACAGAGACATCCGTAACCTGACACTCTAGAAAAAGATTAGAAAGATCCAAGAAGAGCGGGAATCGAAACACAAGTTTCGTGTTACCATTCCTTGCAGTCTACACATTGTTACATATAAATGTTTTTTGTCGATATAGTCGAACAGATATCCTTTACATGAAGTTGCACAACCTTATTTTGTGTTGGCTTCTAGCTTCTTTGATGCTTTGTCCTTACACTTACGTTTATTCTAACCAACTATTAATGCTGTCCATGCGCCCTTGATTTTTGGGTTTGGACGATGCGAATTTGTGTCCGAAGTGTCGATAAAGCTCTTCGACTAATCAGAATTGACTGCAAATCTTTAGATCTTCTGACTTTGTCGCCATGTTTTCAGACTAAATTTGCCTGTGAGCTTCCACTGCAATTCGACGATTGCGAAAGTTATATAAACCACTTTAAAAAAAACTATTAGGCAAATTTACATCGTAATTTTATTCCCTATAACTCCCAGGTCTTTTAACTCACGCAGCACAGCACAAGTATATTCTAATTACAAGATATGCCAAAAATATTTCTCGAGGAGTATGGAACATGCCTAGGCATATTCCAGGTATTTCCTGGTTCATACGTGTACGATGCAATTTCCACCTTGGTTAGATACAGATAATATTTTTATTTTTCCAATTATACTTTTGTTTTCAATTATTTCTATGCCGCTTTATAGTCCTTGAGCGTTAAAATAACGAAATTATCATACTTTCTTTTTTATGTTCATGCATATTTTTATTATCTGGGAATGCATTAGGAATATTTTACGTTCTATTCGTTCATGGTGCCATGCATTATATTCCTGGAGAATACTCCAGCATATTTCAAATATTCCAGGAGTATTCCCGAAATATTGAGAGTTAAATTGTTGCTGTGGGGGGAAACAGTTATTTTGTGTGTTACGAATGTGTTTTTCAACGACTGGAACGATTAATTTACAGTATAAATAGCTTGGTAGTTTGAAGAAAAATTAGTTTAATTTGAAAATAATGAGCTGAATAAAGAGTTCTTTCCTTAAACTCGTTTTCTTTTTGCCTTTTTTATGAAAATAAAAGTTCGAAAGTTGACAACATTGTTTAGCCTTAAAGGAATTCTGCCCTGGCACAAGGAAGAATGTGGTGAGTGAGGACGAAATAATTTTCTGTTGGAAACCCGATGAAAATTCTCTTCGTCCAGACTGAGGAAAGATATATATATGTTCATCACAGTAACTGTAGTTTTCAGTTGCCTTACCAGATGGTGCAACGAGCGTGTTTCTTTTATTTTATTTCAATTCTCTTTCTTGTGGTTCTCTCTCTCCCCCTATCTCTCTCTCTCTCTCTCCACAATTGGAAATCCAGTTTCAGAAGAAAAGAAAAGGTGGCGTTGATAAGACCTGGCAAGTGTTTACACGTCTTCAAGATTATGAATCTTTCATTATGGCGTCGCGGTGTTGGGAAAAGGAAGTGAGAAGCTTGTACGATAAGCATTGGAAAAAGAATTAGAGAAATAGAAAGATATGCAAAAGAAAAAAAAATAGATAAATGTTCTTCCCGACGAACAGTTCTTCCTCGAAGAAATAAGAACTTATATCTTTGGAACTTATTTTCATTCCTTTCGTGTTGATATATCCAGATCCCCATTGGTGCATGATCAAAATGGAATCCGGGAGATTGTGGTGAAGGATGGTCCAGCTGCTATAATTGAAGACTCACACTGTATCTGGTAGTTTTCTAATGAATTATGTTCATTCAGTGTGTAGAAATGGGACCAGGCACAGTCTTCCTTTGGCAAAATATAGGAACAAAGCAAGATTTTGTACAGTTAGGTCTAATAAATGTGCACTTTAAAACTCATAATAAATATCCTAGTTTTCCTATGAATTGTGGCCATTCAATGTACAATATACTAGTAGAGTACATGTATTGGTAGCAGAGCTCTTCCTCTGGTGAAATAGACAACTCATGCACAGTTTAGCTGGGTTAGGTCCAACGATGTGGATTTGAGAATTCAGAATGTGTTTGGTATTTACTGCACAACAAATTAAAGCAATTAATTCAGTTTACCACAACTATTATTAGTCCTATTACCATAAAAAATTCATGATACTTTTGGAAATTTAACATTTTTCAGGTTCTTATTGTGGTCTTGTATTTGACCAATACCCGACGCTCATCTCATTTACGTTGTTGTCTGCTTCTTGACATGTGTTAGCCATACCTATGTTAAATCGATTCAATGTTTCGTCGAATTTTACCATGTTACGTGGGTAGATGCGAAACGTAATCTAAAGTTTAATCCAATATGTGAGAAGATGAACAGTACTAGTCCAAAGTCTCCATTTTGAAATAAGTAAAGAAACTATTTAAGTTTTCCTCACTTCACTTCGCTTCTGTTCACTCCACTTCTGTTTATCGGATGTTATCGTGTGATAATCTTCATTCTCAGTAGTACGTACTATTAAGGAACTTCACGGATGTTTCAATAAAGAATAATAATGCTTTTAACTTCACTTTTTAACTTCAATTCTCCTTGCATGATGATTCTCTACCCCGTTCTTGTTCAATTGACACAGTAATCTATCTTCTATAGTACTTCAGCTGACTAAAAATATGGGAGTGTTAATTCATTAGGTTTTTATATAAGTATCTTTTGTATGTCTCGTTGGAAATTCTTCATGCCATCCAAAAGCTCTCGAGTCGGCCACTTTATTGAGGGTGCACTCAGATCACGGGGAACAACTAAGATAATTGCATTTTATCCTCGTTCTCTTGGCTGTGGTTCAAATCCCCTTCCGGGCTTTCTACAGATGTGTTCATTGCCTTGCACAATACTCCTTTCTTCCTTCTGTTTCTCTATGGCTTGGCATGGCTCCAAATCTGTCGACATAAGCACTTGAGAGCGAAGCGAAGAACGTATTGATGTACAGCTTTGATACGCTCTATGAGAACCAGTACATATTGTGTATATACCCATGACCTCTCCACGGAATTTAATCAAGAGGAAGTACGTATTATAAACCAGATGCGTGTTCATTTAAAGGGTAGCTCTATTCTATTAAAGTCACTAACGTGTTAGGACTTTGTAACAGTAAAAAGCACGAATGTTTTTAGAGTTGAACATTAATGCGCGTTTAGGATTGAAGAGCTGTAATGCCTGTCAGCGTTTAGAATTGAATATTAGTGTACGCCAATATTTAGGATTGAAGAACACTAGTGCGTCAGTGTTTAGAATTGAAGAACAAGTGTGTATTAATGGTTATTATTGAAGAATATTAGTGTTTGTTAATATTTAGGATTGAAGAACACTAATATGCGTCAATGTTTCGAATTGTGCCATATTAATATCTAAATATTTAGGACTGAAGAACACAATTATGCGTCAATGTTTAGGAGTCAGGAACACTAATTTGCGTCAATGTTTAGGATTGAAGAACACTAGTATGCATCAGTGTTTAGGATTGAAAAATATTAGTTGAGTATCCTAAATCCCATTATTTAGGATTGAGGAACACTGATGTGCGACAAAGCTTAGCGTTGAAGAACATTAGTACGCGTCATTATTTAGGATTGAGCCAAAAATCTGCACGTCACTGTCTAGAATTGAAGAATATTATTGCGTGTCAGTTTTTAGGATTGAAGAACACTATTGTGCGTCGTTGTTTAGAATTGAAGAACACTAACACGCATCAATGATTAACAACCCTAATACACGTTAAGGTTAAGTACTGAAAATCGCTAGTACGCGTCTAATGTTTAAAATATAAGAACACTAAGAGGTGTCAATATTTAGGATTTACGAACACTAACTACACGTCAATGTTTAGCATTGAAGAACACTAATGCGCGCGTCAATATTCAGGATTTATGAACAGATCTGTGATCACATATCCACGAGCATAGTTACATCTTCCTCTTCACTGTAACACAAATTCCACCATCCAATCATAAACATGCAACAGCTGTGATTGGCTTGTGTATAAACTTTATGGCATGTCCGTGCATACTCACTGATATATGAATAATCGTTTAATGGAGGAGAGGCTGTAAAGAAAGGAGGGAAACCTTTCTGGCTTTATCATGTATGTGGTTCAATGATCGAAAAGTATTTTTCTTAGTGAAAATCACTTGGAAGTTATGAAACATATTAATAATTGAAAGTCTTTAATAGACAGTACCATGTATGATACCGACATATTTAACAAGAGTCTTTAGATGCCACTCAGTCAACGTCCAGTTTCGGAAAAAAGATATTTTTTGTGATGTTATATAAAGGAAATTTGCTCTCATGCATAAGTGGAAGTGAAATATTTATAGTGGAAAATCAATGAATAAATTTATTAAAGCCTGAATAATAATATGAAACACTTTTTCAGAAGTAGTGTTAAATCATTGAACTCTGTAACTGGATCACTTGGAAATTTGAAGAAACATTTCTGTATCGACTCTGGAAATGTGTTCCGTGGCTTTAGCTCTCGTGGCATAAGCTCCCATAACATATATCGTGGATTTAACTCCTAAGTTGAAACTCAGAATGGCGTTAGTTTCCATCTCAGCTAAAACCTCACCATTAGCTCCCATTTTATGTTAATTAGGTTAGGGAATATATCCTCTAGTGTTCTTAGATCTTCTTTCTTTTTCCCATTTACATGGGATCTACGTTTCTGATGAGTCTTACCCACAAAGTCCTGTCCTGAACTTCTTCTTCTGACAGACTTTTTCTCCCGAGATTCTTCTGAACTCTATCCTCCTTGGCTTCCTTCTACCTCTCTTGCCCTTCACTACTATTGCTATCACTCTTCTGATTACATAGTAATTTGTTCTCATCATATGTCCATACCACTACAATCTTCTTTCTTGTATCTTCTTAGATATCTCTACAACCTTGGTTGTTCCTCTTACACATTTCTCATTCGGTCACTAGTAGTGTTTGTAGATAATGTAGATTAAATTTTTACTTGTATTTTTAAAATCTCCTTTTCATTGAGCAGGGGGTGGTTGTAATGGTCTATACCAACACCAAAATTGTCTTTGAGTGCACTGGGAATTGCCCTGTCTACAAGAAAAATGAGTGAACGCGAGTTTCCCAGAATATTTTATGACAACGGTACTTAACCTTTTCTTAACCACGGACCCCTTTAAGTATATTTTAGTATCTGTGGACAACCAAAACGTATTCCAAGATTTAACACCCTAAAAAGCATGAAATATTAATTACGTTATAATATTTATTATTATAGTATTTTCATTGGAATCATTCCATACAAATTTAGAATTATGATTTTTAATTTTTGCAAGAAAAAAAAACTGAAATTACAAGTACATGAAATTATTAATATGACACATCTATATAAATAGTTACATGAAAATGAGAGATAGAGATTGACATTAATATAGCCCTAATTTGTACCAAGTTGCACCTTATTCAACGCACGTTGGATAAAAAAAAATCTAGTTATTAGTGAGAAGATTGATACTGCATTTCACTAACGTAAGAAGTCTTGTTATATCGAGCTGTACTTACTTTTGAGATACAAGACAAAAGACAATGATTTTTTTTTCACAAGTATATCGTTACCATGAAAGACATCAAAACCTTCATACATTCTTCGATAGTTCCGAATAATCTTCTTGTAGATGATCCCAAAAGTTTCAAAAAGGGACTGTTCCTTGAACTGAAGTCTTAGTGGTTCATCTGTCGATATTTTTGTATGAGTTTGTCTTTCTCTGCTGCTGTCAGTTCCTCTAGGCTGTGAGCTATTGACAGTCATTGTTGTACAACAATACACTTGTGTTAACAATGAACAGTTGATCAAATGAAATTTTCAACGTTCTGTTATCCTTGGTTTCTAATCTTGTATATTTGCGTATTTGTTGGTCGTAAAATATATGTAACCATTGTTGTCAACAATACCTTGAGTTTAACAATGAACGATAAGTCATATCGAAAATATAGAATGCATATGTCCTGAGGATTGGCGTGTTACACTTTTGTGCTAAATCTTGTGTTTTTATGTTAAATTAGTGATGAGTTATAGATGATTATTGGTGGCAACAATAGCTTGATTTCAACAATGGTTAACGATGAAATCGAAAATCTGATATGCGGATGTACTTCGTTTGCCCATGTTCTTTCTTCTCTGCTTTGGATATCGAGAAATGAGTTCATTCTTGGTCTATATTGATGTTTGATTTTTAAAAATATCACATTAAAGAGATAGGGCGATTTGAGCGCCATCTAGCTTTCGAGGTTCACATTAAATAAGCCTTGAGATTAACCTTAATTGAAAATTGATCTCTAATTCAGTTTTTCTTGCATCCGGAATAGGAAAATATTCACGGAAACTATGCTTCTGTGTTGTCCTCTTTGAAATGAAGTTAAACTTACGAGTAATTATAATTAAATATTATAGTAATGAAATATTTAGGTTGGGGGTGAATTAGAAATTTGAATTTTTGTTTATAGAAAGATAGATTGAACATTGGCACAATAATTGGCTTGATACAGTTTTACAAGTTGGTACAGTTATACCAGTTCGCAATATAGTGGATAATTTGATTGAATTTAAACAGAAGTTTGACTAATTGGATTGCCAGTTATAAAACGATTACTGTTTTTTAAATAAACAATGGAAGCCAATAACAATGGCCAATTACGTAAGTTACTGTAAATTGCCATTACGCAATTATTACATAATACAACATTGCAAGTAAAAGAATTTTATGAAACTGTTAAAGTTAAGTTAAAACAATTGAATAGGCATTCATGAATTTGCCTGTTACATAATTGATGCATCCCTAATGCATCTGATTAAAAAAAAAGTTATACTTCAAATCTTTCAAATGTCGTGTGATAGGTGATGTGTCCTCAGATCAACTCCTGGTCAGTGGAACCTAAAAAAAAAAATTGTAAGGTTTGCTAATTACTCATAGAACAATATACAGGGTGAGTCCAAAAGATGTGGACAAACTTCGGGAGGTGATTCCTGAGATCAAAACAAGAAAAAAGTTCTCTGGCATTTTCTCGAATTCCGCTTTGTATAAGAGATACAGGGTTACCAACTTGGAATCCAAAATCGACTGCTGACAGTTATAACTGAACAGAAAGGTGTGGACATACTTCGCGAGGTGATTCCAGACATCAAAACAAGAAACATGTACCTATGACACATCAGAAAGAGTGTATTATACGTAGTTTCGCAGACAAGAGGTGTCTCAATTGTTAGCAGTCGATTTTGGATTCTAAGTTGTCAACCCCGTATCTCTTATACGAAGCGGAATTCGAGAAATGTCAGAGAACTTCTTTTTTTAGCTCAGGAATCACCTCCCGAAGTTTGTCCACATCTTTCGAACTCACCATGTGTAGTTTCAGTTCGATAGGCAATGATGTAACGATTCCAAATCTTTTCATAATTCTTTGGAGCTTTTCTTCAAATACAAAATCTTCAAACTGACAACAAAACATAGTTGCACGTCTTGCAATTAAGATCAAAAACACTGAACTGCTGAACAAGACTATATTATTCGTAAAAAATAAATTACACGTAACGTTGTCTGATGAGGATCTTTGCTAGAAGGTCAAAACGTTACGTGTAATTTATTTTTTATGAATAATATAGTCTTGTTCAGCAGTTCAGTGCTTTTGAGTTTAAAATCTTCAAATACTAACCTTTTCTCCTTGAAGGTTTAAGTATCTTTAAAAGAGTGAAGATATCTGGAAGATGTGCTAATTTTACTAAGCAGGATAATCCGCCATTCGTCAACAAGAAAGGCTTTATTTTGTTCCTCAATTCCCAAAAAACGAGACAAAGCTTTGCCTTATTATAACCAACGAATTTCGCAGTGTATTTCTGTCGATATCTCTGCAGTGTTGTTTAAAAAGACTCAAATGCAGTACTTTTGCTCTTCATAAATTTGATAATTTCGACGGATTCATTATGGCATCTACTTAGCAACTAGAACTTCCCTATCCCCAGCACTGGTATTAATTTACCGAGCGTAAGATTATTATTTTCGTGTATTAACTTTCGTACCGAAACGAAACAGTATCTTCACCCACACACACAGCACGATTTTAAAACTAATTGAATTGAATTGAATTGAAAATGGCTTTATTTGAGCGGGTGAGGTTCAGCTGGAAGATGTTGTGTAATTTTAGCGAAATTTTAAATGATTGGAATGTTTCAATATCTCATATATGTTTGGACAACACGTTCCAAGCCTTTCCCGCTGATACTGAGAAAGGACCCCTGAATATGTTTGAGCGTCTGGCGTGGTACATCGAGCTTTTCACAGCTGCGTGTTATATATATGAATGAATATGGGACCTACTTGTGAATTTACAGTATAGGTAGGTAGTGTGGAGATTTTATTTTGAGAACCTTCTAGATCAATCAACAGTGATGCAGTAGTGACACCGAGATATTGTCAAAATATTATTATTATTATTCACGGGTAAGATGTCCTGACTTTTACGTAATCCAAAAGCGAACTGAATACAAGAGTATACATTTTGGATCTACGAACAGATCCATACGTTCCATACACAGCATCACAATAGCCAAACAGAGATAGAATGAGCTCATTAGCAAGGTATAACTTAATATGCTGCGATAAGAAATCTCTTATTTTGTACAATTGTCTTAAGTGTATTTAGTGCTTTAAGTCATTGGGTGGTTGTGTGTGTACTACTGCTCAGTACCTGATCTATTGTTAGCCCAAGATTTCTGATATTCGGAGAGAAAGAATCCATAATACGCAGCACTTGTTTCAACTGCATAAATTGTGCTGATTCAACGATACAAAAATGCACTTTTTTGTACCCTTCGTCGAACGCAATATTTCAAGCTCAATTTTGGGACCTTGCGGTTTAAAAAAAAACAACAACAGTTATTTTGTATTTATTTATTGCATACAACCTTCCTGTACGACGCAGATTCTCTCAGCTAAATTTCACGTTAGGTTCGAAATTTCCTCATTGACAGTATCCTTGTAAGTATGTGAAATGCAATGTGGAAACGTTTTTATCATTCCTTTATTTTTTTACTTCTTTCCTTTTGTTTTGTTTTTTAACCGCAAAATATGGCAAATTTCCTTCCAGCGTTCACGGGCCCACTATGGTCCCCTGGGAGTCCGCTGTTTTATAAACAAAATCTGAACGAGAATTGTTAAAAGTGTAAACGTGATAGATATGGCGTCAGAGAATGTCCTATATCAGAATGATATGGTAAATTCCACACGCGTTATGCTTGCTTGAAATTCCTATAAATTCAAACATAGTCTTAAAATCTTTAAACGTTTTTTTTCTGCTCTTTAAATCCAACATTACAGTTCAAACTTCCAGAGAAGAGAGTTCGAAATAATTTAAGGGGTTTTCTTCTCTTTCGAATTCACGGGAAACGAAAAAGTGACGACTACGTAAATTCATCACGAAAAAAAAAATATTTGGACAACCCCATACTACTCTCGAAAGAAATGTTCTAGGTATCCTTTTCTGTACAAGAGCAGTCTGCGTAGTGAATTGAAGCAAACCACATCGCATCAGGCATAAAGAAGCAGTATGAAGGACAAAGTGAGTGGAACAACACTGGCACTATAGTTTCAAACAAATTACGTGCGGAAGATAAAAAGAAAAGGTACTGAGACATAGCCAAGCTTGTTGAAAAGCCATGCTTTATCGTTGGATACATCATAAAGACACATAAAACAGAGCAATAGAATCCGTTCTGGTCAACCAAGAAAACTAACTGTCCGGAATGAAATCTACTGTATATTGTTCATTCTGTGAACAAAACTGAAAGAATTAATGCTAAAGATTTGGCTATTTCACTCGCTCAGGACATGCAAGAGAATGTTACATCACAAACAATCCAAAATTCATTGAAAAACTTGTGATTTAGATGTGTATTCAGGATATGAATACTGTCCACTCCATTAGTAATTACACAACCCCAAAGCATAACAGACCCTCCAACATTTTTAAATTCTTCTTTCGCCGCACGTCCTGATATCCATCACTTCAATACAAGTTTATCTTAGTCTCGTCTCATCCTACAATAAAACTTTTTCCAAAATTCTAGGGACTGATATTGAAAGTTCTTGAAAAATTATAGCTATCTTCTGATATGTATGTTTTGTTTTGGGCTAAACATATTCTGAATCCCAATTTTTTTCAGTGAGTTCTGGGCTTTGTGTTGTAACATTACGTTGCATGTCCTGGGCGAGGGAAGTAGATAAATCTTTAGCACTAGTTCTTTCTGTTTTGTTTACAGACTGAAGAATGTCGTTTTCATTCCGAGCAGTTAGTTAATTTCCTTAGTTGACCAGAACGGATTTTGTTTCGCAATAATTGTTCTGCTTTATGTTTCTCTATGATATATCCAACGGAAGAGCATGTTTTTCCAACAAGCTTGGCTATGTCTCAGTACCTTTTACCTTCCGCACGTAATTTGAAATTAAGGTGAGTTCATTCAATGTTGTTCCATTCACTTTCTTCCCTATACTGCTTCTTTATGCCTGACGCGATGTAGATTGCTTCAATGCACTACGCAGACTACTCTTCTACACAAAAGGATACCTAGAACATTTCTTTCGGGAGTAGTATGGGGTTGTCCAAATACTTTTTTGCGATGAATTTACGTAGTCGTCACTCTTTCGTTGCCTGTTATCTTACAGGTGTATCGAGTGGTAGTTATTTCTATAGAATTCTATCTAAGACATCCAAATTATCATAAAAGGGCAAGATATTTCGAAATGGGCCACGTTTTACGTGTAATACAATCTGTTTTTCCTCTTTGTTGAACTTGTCCAAATACTTTCTTCACCCACTGTAGTCCCGGCTGACAACCTTCGAACATTTTCTCCCTCAGCCTGAACCTGAGGTACTTAAAGGTCATAAATAAAATTCAAGTTTTCAGAGAAGACATTTCAAAACTATTTAAAAAGTATTTCTGCTGCTTTTGAATTCAAATCTACAGTGCCAACTTATAGTCAATGCAGTGCAGTATTTTATTCAATGCACAAACAAAACAAGACTTTGATTTTCAATTAGTCAGTCAATTTTGTATATTACTGCCTTGTTTTGGTCATATGGAGGAATGGTGCTTTTAGTAAGTCTATGGTTTCGGAGGTAGCCTACCTAACCTCTTTCTACGTTACGCCACTGAACAACAGATACTGTCAACTTTAGCTTACTGCGAATACCACTACAATAGCCTGAAACTCAATCTTGGAGCCGACAACCTTCTATGAACTGCACGCAAAAACAAGTACGAATTAAAAGAAGAACCTTGCGGCTGTTACATAACACTCACACAACGAAGACTGATGAAGACCAACACTGCATGCAGTCAGAGAATGGACGGAAGGAAGAAGAAGAAAGATGGATTACGTACATAGGCAATATGAACTTGAAAATTAACAAGATGACGTCAGCGCTTGGTCGTGTGAATTGGTCAAGGTTTTATCTAACAGCAGGAGTCAAAAAGAAAGAAGAGTTACAAAATAAAAACTAATAAAAAAAAAAGAGGGGGATCCACACAATGAAGAAATGAAAAGTGGGAGTTATTACAGTAAAACACTGAGTGAAGGCATTGAAAATGGTTTATTCCTTCTGGTATGAGATCTGCTGCTAGTACCGTGTTCGTATTAGTGTGTAAGTGAGTTAGTGAGTTAATAAGTGATAATGGGGTTGTTGAATCTGTGTTCATTTTGAAGAAGAAAAAAACCAAGAATGTCTCAAATACCTTCATCTGATAATAGTGACGACACTGGTTTCCGGTTTACGAAGATTAAACTTCCGGTTAATGTGACGCACCTGTTAACAACGATTAGAACAGGTAAAACAAATCAAAATACGTTTAAAAAAACACACAGTATTATTGCATTTAGGCTTTCACCAAAAAGTATTTCCTATAAGTTCCGCTGTAAAAGGCAGGTGGCTCTGAAAAAGGCAAACTTAGTTTAATTTTTTAATTTAATTTTTAATGCCTTTAGACAATTGTGGCTCAGGACGTATGGATGATAATGGGATGAATTGGTGTAATGAAGAAAGTGGGAGGAAACGGGAGCACCCCGAGAAAACCCACGCACACGGTGTTTGTTCACCACAAAACTCACATGGTATGTGCAGAGATCGAACCGACTACCTCACGCACCAGAGGTAAGCACTCTAACTGTTGAGCCACCGCGGCCTCAGGCGAACTTCGTATTGTACTATGTTAGCAATCAGAGATATTTTAGGATATGGCGAAACCTTAGATTATGTACCATATCAGGGGGGCCCTTGATTTTTAAGCTGAGCTTAGGGATGTGTATTTGCACAAATTTAAACTCTCTGTCTCTCTCTCTCTCGGAGTCCCAGCTAGCTGATCTTGCCCTGTGTATAGTACGAACCCACCTATGCTATGAATAACAACTTATCATCAGTATATTCTATTTTAGAATTTTGTTGGCTAATTTTAAGATAAACATGTACGTTAAACCAAACATATTAAAGTTTGGCAAACAAATTGCCAACTTTCGTTGTAATATTACCTTTTTACCATGTGTAGCTTTTCAAAAAAATCTTTTGATATATTTTTAAAAAGCAAGTAGGACAATACTTGAAGATTTGTCTTTTTATTATTATTTTCAAACTGAAGCCTTCTTGGGCTCCGTCAGCGCCCTTAAAACCTCCACATACGTAGTTTAAGGGTGAGTCAACATTAGACCAAATTTCTGTGTATGTACATGTTGGTGAGGACTGTCTCGAAATGACAAAATTATGTATTTCCTACTCCGAACTTTGAAAACAGAAAACAAGACAAATAGAACATATTAGCATAATTACTTAGTGGAGAAATTACTATATTTGTTGGCACAATGCAATACAATAAGTTGAAACTCACACATACAAAGAAACATGTAAAAGAGCCGAAATGATTTACGTATGTTGTCTTAATCAATTTGTAATATTACTGCTAACACTGTTCATACAGTTGCCAAGTACTATAACTACGTTCATTGTACGCATACATATTTTTATATTCAACAAACGTTTAAATATGTACTCACACAGCATGAAATATTTTCCGGACATTTTAAAAATATTTTTGTTATTTCAGAAACAGTTTCTTTTCTGGAAAATG
The DNA here is from genome assembly GCA_022664845.1 of Lepisma saccharinum. Lineage (NCBI taxonomy): Eukaryota > Metazoa > Arthropoda > Insecta > Zygentoma > Lepismatidae > Lepisma > Lepisma saccharinum. The sequence goes on from JAGDQP010008610.1 coordinate 15,951, forward strand.
ATTGAAAAACTTTTTTTAATATATATTAGAACTTTTAACATCAGGAGGTTATTTTGTAAATGTTGCCATCAATGTTATATTTAATCAATGAAGATATATTTTTCAGTATTGCTTTGAAGCTTTTGCTTCAATCTCTTTGGAAATAAAAATTAGTGCACATGTTTTATCAACAGGTATAATGACACTTTTCATAAACCTATGTTTAACAACAAAATAGAATTTCGAGGTTTATCCCATAAAGCTAAGGTTATCTGGCAACTCTAAAGAAAGTAGCAACTTAGAAAGCCATTGAGACGGTAATTTATATATTAATTAATGATGTGTTGTTTCCAGTATTCAAACTACTCAGTAGTAAACACTTATCGCGGGTTTGAGACAGTCCTTGTAAACGTTGTGTCTGCACAAAAATTTGATCTGGTGTGGACTCACCATAAAGGAACTCAGAGGATGTTGATGGTTTTCTAATTTATTTTATCCATTTATGTACAAGCGTTGCGGTCGGGGGGGTGGGGGTGTAATGCATTAAATTTGCGAATGATTATGGTTCTTGCTGACAATGCGACATCACTTAACAAGATATTAAAACAACTACAAAAAAGCTGTGAGAAAAAGTACTGAAGATAATAGGCAACAGACGAACAATACTGGAAACAATAAAGAAAGAGAAATTGGTTAGGATATTGACTGCGTATATATTGTATACTAAGATGCAATTCAAAGTATGGTTGAGTAAAAATACTCCTTGACAGTATTAAGGAAGTTAAATGTTGATATGTATGTTGTATGTTGAGATAAAAAGTAAAACGCAAGATTGGGATGAATAGACAGGATTGAGCTTACCTTGAAGGAACCTGCCGCTTTAAGAGTACATTGATGATGATGATGATGAACCTTATCTTCTTTCTTGGACTAGCATTTACATGAATAACGTAAATTGAGAAAAAGGAAGAAAAAAGGCACCTTAAGTTGACAGAATATTAAGAATATTTTGTAAGAAAACGCCATCTATTTTGGACTGTACACTCGTTGGGAACTAAAATTCATTCTTTCCCAGCTGTTCGTTTTCCCATATAATATAAAAGAAAGTGTCTCATCCTTTAAGAAGATACAAGAACGAGGGGGAAAAAAAGATATTCAAAAAGATAAGAAAAATGAGAAAGAAGAAGAATTTGACGTCATTATTTTGCAATTCAATCAAGGGGAGGGCTCTTTTCTTCCGCCATAATCTTTTCCGTTTCTGCTTCGATGCTCTGACTGCAGCGCCTCTTTCCATCTTCGCTGCTGTTGAGGTAACTTCTTTAGGAGTGAGAAGAATTCATGCCTCTTCGAACCAACCAACAACCAGAACCTATGCGTCTTTATTTCTTCCAAAGTTGATGTATATAAATAATATAATCTACCAGAATCCATCAAAACTGTAAGTTTACAGAGTCCACAATCCACAGGACATTCGTACATGAGCAAAACGTACACAGACATGCATCCCTGTGTCTGTCTATCTGTCTCTCTCTCTCTCTCAAACATACACACGAACAATTATTTTACCAGCAACTCTAGATAACGAAAGTGTATTTTGCATTTTTCCTTAATAAACATTGACCAAATATTTACAAGTGTTAACTTCCTAAATGGCATGGATGTAAATACGGTAGACGGATTGACTAACCCAATACAATTAAACTGGGTCAACTTGACGCCGGTTTTCGATTAATCTTTCCTGGTAAATTGGGATTTACTTGCGTCTTATTGGTTGGCCTATGCCTGAGTGTGTGGAAGCAAAGAATTGATGAAGATCTAGCTACGGAAGGGAGGAGGAAGATTGGAATATTTTAAATATGGTATTGTACGGAATGTGATGTTCAGTTGTTGTTGTTTTTAATCTATTACACCTGCCAGGTATTCATGGCTTGTGTTGGTTTCAAATTCGGTTCACTAGAAGTAGATCCGTCTCCCGTATTTAGATCTATGCCTAAATGAAAATATATCTGTTGATCACGTGTCAGCAGTGCTGAAGTTTGAAAATATTTTTTGCCGGAACGGTACAGTTATAAACCCATAAATTTATAGAAAAGCATTTTTAATAAATTTTAAAATAGAAAAAAAAAAGGATTACCAACGTACCTTTTAACATGAAGGATGTGATTTAATAGCGTTATAACAATGTCTAAAACACGCGTGACCAAGAATGGTCGCTAGTAGGGAATTGTTATTTAGAAACAATAGCCTATATTGTTAATACAAATTGTCACCACAAGAATACAAGATCATGATGCTATTAACAGTTCAGATTACGTTTATTGCCAAAATATATTTCGAAAATGCTTTCGAGATTATTGCGTCTGGACCATCGTAAATTTTTGCCGGAACTCTCGAGGATAGATCTTAATTATGGTTCCGGCCCATTTCTAACACTACGTGTCAATTAAAAATCTTTCAGATTATTAATTACCGTAAAAGATTCGTTCTGAAATTAAGGGGAAGTTCGGGTCTCTCAATTCTTTTGACTCAAAAATGGGAGATCTCATTTTAAAAATCGATTACACATTAAGACCAAATATTTTTGGCAAGGACCACTGAAAAAAAGTAGTCACGAGTACCTAAAGGGTAAGAGCTTCAGGCATGCGGACACTGCGAAAAAAGAATCCAGTGTTCTGGCCGAGATTTGAACTCGGGTTACATGATTCGTATGGTCAGACACGCTATTGCCTGAGTCACGGCGACTCGTCTATCGTGTTGGTAGTAAATTTAATTATAACTTTTTATTGTTATTATTATTTTCTGTCCACTTCTTAATTTCATTAACAAATTGTATGCTTGTAAATGATATTTAAAGCCTGCCATAATTATAGCAGTCCGTTGTTCGCGAGACGCAAGTTGACAATACTTGTAGTAAATTTGAAGACAGTGAATGCCATGTGTACTCTCGCTTTAAGTTTTTCGGTCACTGAGCATTCATATCCACACGGATTGAAATCTTAATACACGAATAATAATACCTGCCCTATTGCTACGCAGTGTCATCAAGTTCATAGCAACAACTCTAATCTGTTTAGAAATTGTGTTTTCATTGCAGAATCTAATACTCCATTCGTGCCGGTGTTAATCATTCTATATTACCAGAATACCGGAATTAGCCAATACTTTGATTTAAAGAGGTTAAAACATATACTTTTTATACATTTTTAAATACATTTTTTACTGAAATTTTCTTAGGATTTGGCTCAAAAGTAAAGCAACAAAAAGTGTAAAATAATTCTATTTTATTTTCCTGAAGGAGAGTTTTGTGCACTTAATTTTTCTGGATTACTTGTTTTAAAAAATGTTTCTTGTAGATATAGTAAGAAAAGTGAAGAACGCACTAACCAAATCCTAATTGTTTGTTTGGTTATCAAATTCCACATCGTGTATCGATAATTCAAATAATGTAATGTCCACTACAAGAAGTGGTCATAAAATTGATTGATTTTCGATTGGCAAGAGATAATTGGAAGTGTAAAAGAAGTGTTCTTTTTTTTTCTAGAATATCCCCAAAATTCGTATAGTCCTTTGTTAGTTACACTTTATCCGTCTGTCCGTAACGCAGGCTAGCGTCTTAACGAAAGCAGGCAGAGAGAAACTGACTTCAGATTTGAATTTAACGATCTCCACCTATCCCGCCATTTCTAATTGTATTATTCTGAAAGCAGCAGATCCTTTTCATTTGGTTAGCCTTCTCCCTCCGTTTAAAGAGTTCATGCTACTTTCCCTGAACCCACTTTAATACGTTGTCATTGGGTCTGCTTTAAGTGTGCAACGTATTTGCATTGGTTTAAAACTGTCGATACTGTAGGCCAGTATCCTTAAAATGCTGTTATAGATATTAAAATACAGTTCTTTCTCGTTTAAATAGCGTATGGATTTTATGTCAATTAGTTATTACGTAGTATAATTATGTGAAACTAATTATATTACTGACAATGCTTTGATGGTACAGTCATGGAAGTTAGTACTGCTGTAATCTAGCAATTATTTAGTCTATGGTCTAGCATTTAGTTTTTATTTAACTTATATTTGTGGACTAGATAGGCACAATTTAGGCTACGCCTGCCAGATACCTTCCCTTAGACATGTTACGGCTTGATCATAACTGCCTGTCTGGCCCATACTAAATGCTAGTTTTATTCAACTCCCACATTACTTACGTCCGTGACTGTACCTTTAACTTAAGTCCTGGTCGACTCCTCACTACGACTCTTCCACTCCCCCATCCCTGAAGGCCGTAAATAAATTCCAATTCAAAATTTTACTGAGAAAAAGGACGTCAATAAAAAATATAGTGTTTTCAACGTTAAGAGCGTGTGTCATTTTGTGAAGTGGACTTCGTGCAGTGCATGTGGGAGCTTAATATTCAACTGTCATCGCTTCAATATAAAATAAGTAGTCCTTGTGAAGGAGTTTTTGAGGTGAATTGAAGAGAGGGAGAAACGCCTCTCTTTTGGTATTCTGCCTATTTTCGTCTTCCATTATTGGCATAGAAGTAAGGCCATCTGAAAACATCTTCAGAAAAGAAGCAAAACTTCCTTCCCCTGCGCGTGATTATTTATTTATTCAGGTGCGGAGGGAAAAGCTCCTTAAACTTTTGCAACTTTCATGTTAGAAGAAGAAGAGGAGGAGGGAACAGAAAAGATTGTTGAGTGTTGTTTTCTCATGACTTTCTTTTCCTGTTGTTATTTCTATTTTTCATTTATTCTCTGACTCTTTTTAGTGACCAGCTGGGAAGTCGAAATTGAGCACTCGCGGCATGAGAAGAATTTAATATAAAGAGAGTAGGTTTCGTGGGAAGGAAACGCTGTGATTCATCCATGCAAAGGAAAACAAATGTCCTCCTCTTAAAACAGATATTTTATTGTTCACCTTATTTTAATTTTAACAGAAATATATCTGTATTAGGGCCACTTTCCTTGCAAACGTGTTTGCTTGCGATTAGAATGAGTAGCCAACCTAACCACGTGTTTTATTACATGTTCTACATGTAACACGTGTTCCAATTGGCAATTCACCCAAACCGCAAGCAACGCCGCTTGCAAGAAAATCAGCCCTTATCGTATTAGATAACGGTACCAGACATGAAAATTAGAGATCCTTATCGCTTATTGCTTTGCCATCAAAAGATTCTGGTTGGGACACAAGTGGTTCGAAGCTCACATTAAACTGTAGATTCCGTCCTTAATCGTCACCTTCATTCGACGGAAGGCAATGGTAAACCTCGATCGGTTCCGCTTGTCTAGGGACCTGCCTTTCGACGCAATACCCATCCTCATCATCATCATCAAAAACCATTAAGCTCAATGACCAGTATGGAATTATTGTATTAGATCTAAGTTTTTCTGTTGATCACTGGCGTTGCAAGGGACACAGTGGGAGGAATGCGATGAGTTCATTCCGTTATTCATAGTGCTGGAAAGGGAAATATTTTACTGGGCGAACGCAGAAAATTTTTCCCCATCAGATTTTTTTTAGAAAAAGTTAAGAGGAGGAGATTTATTTTCCTGTGAGTACTGCGGATCCCCCGACATAAACAAATGGTAGGGGAAACGCAGGAAAAATTTCCCTATGAGAAATTCAAATTTTTAAAAAAGAAGGGAAAGCAGAAAATTCTCCTCGCTGAAAGTGTGGATTGAAAAAAAAAAATCCGACTAATTATTTTCGTCCTTTAAAGACAGCAGGACTTCTTCATTTTTGCA
>JAGDQP010008610.1:21773-62322 GCA_022664845.1 Lepisma saccharinum
TAATTATTTTCGTCCTTTAAAGACAGCAGGACTTCTTCATTTTTGCATTGGTTGTATTTTTAGGACTTACTAATCAAAATTGTATCATCATTCTGATTTTCTATTTGTTCTGTATTCGTTCCAAGCAGCACGAAGGGGAAATTTCATACTACTTTCTTGCACAAATATATGTCTGAGGGGTGAGATGAGAGAAGGTTTTGAATATTTTCCACGGGAACGATTCAAAGCTGAAGGTACTTTGATCTCGTCGTACCAGTAAGTCAGTGAGATAGAAGTTTCTTCTCAATGGCGACTAATCATTGTTAAACTGTTACTTACTCGTTCGATGCACGTGAAGTAACAGATTTGCAATATTTCTTTCAAACAAATTCACCAGGTTGTGACAAAGGGTCATGTAGCCACCTTCGGAAGCATAAACAACGGTTATTTGCTCCATTCATGCTCGGAGTTTGCGATCTCCCACGTTCCACCTAGACACACATTTTAATTTACTGAGGGAACGGCGTTCCCTCCATTTATCGTAACCTTTATCGTAACCATAACAAAACTTAACTTCATCTGAAGTACTTTCTCATATATACATGAAATAACACTTCGCGGACTGAAATAGCGAAAGGTTGGGAACCTTTACAGTAATACCACAGAGATGGTAAACTACTAAATATGCTGTTAATTTCACATATTTGATGGTAAATTAATTGTTTACAGAAATGCCCTGCCTATGAGCAGAGACAAGATTTCACACACATATTTTCCAAAAGATTAGGATTCTTTCAATTTCCAGATATAGTAGAAATTCTACACTTTAGCCCAGTTAAATAAAATTTCTACAATCGCCGAAACATACCATTTCTTTCTACGAAAAAAAAATTAGTTACGAATAAAACTACTGGGCAGAAATTTAACACCGATATTCCAAATTCGTTGTCAAATATTTCGTATCTATTTTCCATTTTGAACTTAACACAACCTAACCTCCAATTTGGTAATATACACCGTAGTCAAGAAATACTATAGTCGGGTTAGGAATAAATTTACAGAACGAATTTCTATGAGCGGACTGGCTTACGGTTTGCGAAAGCAACGACGTAATTTTGAACTTTGCTTGTTAGCGAAATAAAACATTGCGAATCGTGTAACCTTACGTTAAACAAAACGGAAATACCGTAGAGATTTCGTGCAATTTAAATCACGCCAATTTCCGAAATGAACAAACAAAATGCTGAGTGGTAAAGAACGTGCATTTGAAAAGTAGCATCAACTATAATGCAAGGTAAAATATTCAACGCTTTCGAACCAATGTTAACGTGCTGTAATTTTGCTATCTAAACATATGTGAACCAGACTTGGGTTTTAGAGAGAGAATTAGAAATTTTAAGACATTAACCATACATATACATACCTTATTGTAAACCGACCCCCGATGCCTGCCAAATTAAGCAAACATCTCCACTTCACTCATGTTTTCACAAGAAAAGCACACCACTGACATAGTGATGATACACTAATCACTTTCACACACACAGTAGAAAAGGGGCTTAGGACCATAGATGATTATATTTATTTAAAAAACGAAAGAAAAGAACCACTGCACACCACATATAACTCAAAAATCACCTCACACACTGACGAACCACCATATACTTCATGTCGTCCACTTCATGTTTCAACCAATATGGACGATGAAAACGCCAAACAGCAAAACATTAATTCAGCTTTCACCTCGCTGAGATTTGAAGAAGAAGGCTACCAAATATTTATATCTTTCATCAGAAGAAGCTGCTTTTTATTTTTATATACTTGAAATACTAGGCTACATTACTATTTATTCATATATGTAATTTTCGAGGACAGCCGTTTTCAGTGTAGTCGATGACCATAACAGAACTGTCTGATCGGCAACAGCCAATCAGAAACGAGGATCGAATCAGAAACAAAGAGCGGAAGGGGTGTGTCGCTTAACCACCTAAATTTCTCAACGAAATAAATCAACAATCAGATCACTGCATTGATTTATGAAGATTTGAAACGAAAGAAATTTGTTGAAGAAAATAATGCAATAAAATATGCAAAGAATAATTAAATAATAAAATGAAGAAACAATACAGAATAAAAATCCCGCCAATACAACAATAAAAGAGATAACCAAAATGGTTCGGCTTCTTTGACATCTGGACAAATAAAACACATTGAAGTGAGCCGAAGTCGGCTAAAGAATAAAAGAATATCACCGATAATGCACGAACAAAAAAAAAAAGAAGACACCCAAAAAGGGGAGAGGGTAAGATATATTGCGACCAAGCGATCCGGGGTCGCTACATTGCCAACGTACTTTACAATATAATTTTTCAAATTGCTTTAATACCGTTACCTACAACGAAAGAAAGAAACCTATAAATTCAACGTAAAAAACATGGTTAAAAGGACATGATTTTTTTAAAAAAAGAACAGGAACTAAAAGTTACAAAAATAAAACAAGCTAAGTAATGGTTTTATTGTAGACAAAACTAAAGCGCCCCCGTATAAATTCAAATTATCTTATAACGTGTCGATAAGAAAGAGTTAAAATCATAGGGACAAATGGAGGTTACTAAGCGAATGCTGGGGACTGCCAGTTTCAGAGTCAGTCATAGATTTTCCCACCAGTGTGCAATACTATTCCAACGGTTTATGGCTTATCACTGTCGAACTTGTGACTACTGAAATCTCGTAGGGGCACAAATGGAGAACACTAAGTGATTGAAAAGGACCTGCCAGTTTTAGAGTCACATTCATAGTTTTCCTCATCGTTTCTGAACGTGACGAATCCAACGGTGTATAGATCATCTCTATCGGATTTGTAGCTACTGAGATCTAGGAGGGGCGCAAATGGAGACTAGGCGACTAGAAAGGTCCTGCCAGTTTTAGGGTCAAAGTTATAGGCTATTCCACGGTTTCACGTCATTACGAATCCAACGGTGTATCATCTCTGTATGACTTGTAGTTACTTAGATCTAGGAGGGGTATAAATAGACAGTACTAAGCGATTGAAAAAGATTAATTCAATTTATTATTTTTTTACTTTTTAGTCCATCTTTAACAAGCGTTTTCTTAAATCCTTTTTTAATTATTTTTTCTGTATAATAGATGAAAATTAAACTCCCTGGGAGATAGGGAACCCAAACTTCACACAATAGATGCGGTGTTGCGTGCATTTAAGGATAATTTCCAATTATTAATTAATTACAGTTAACTGGATTATTCTGTCCTATATCGAATGATTGAGTATTGTATTGTCATCGGAAGCAAGCAAGTTTACAAAATTTCAAAGAAATCAGATGATGGGAAGTGAGTTAAAAATCGATTGAAAAATTTGTACCGAACAGACAAACAAGAATGAGAGTTAATAAAAACGTTTTAAAATTGAGAAAACTAAGTAAACGAAAAAGGACCTGTCAGTTTTTAGATTCAAAGTCATAAATTTCCCCACCATTTGAGGTCGTGACGAATACAACGGTGTATGGCTTAACTCTGTCGGACTTGTAGTTGCTGAGATCTAGGGTGGGGTGGGAGGACAGACACACAGGACAAACCCTATATCTTGACTATCTTCCCTTATTCACTGACGCTCATACGGGTGCGCTAAAAAAAGGAGCTGACTACAATAAAAACGATTCCCTGTAAGCAAAAACGATGAATCTGAGAATTCAAACGAATTTTAGTTGTGTTATGAAGTAAATTGTAAAATGCTTTGTCAACAAATAATGGTTTATTATTCAATTATAATGTGCAGATAGGCAATATGTAGAATGTGGGTAAGGTCCCTTTCAAGAACAGAAAAATAAGAATTCGTAGTTAAGAGTGAGTAGTACAAAGTAGTTAAATCCTGTATCAACACTAGAAAAATTTGAATTTGTATCTCGAGAATGGGTAGAAGATGGCTAAGCACCCACTATTGACAAAAAATATATAATTTTTGTAGCTAAATAATCACTCAGAATAAGTTACAAAATGGATAAGTCGACTATTTCTAGACTAACTGTCAAAGGGGTGACGAATCTTGCCCGTAAAGTGACATTAAAAGACATTTGGGGAACCTAAATACCCAATAGAGGCTCGTGTCATGGCGGTGTTCGTTCATGTTTCAAAGGTTTTAAGTGGTAACAAGACGTGGGAGTGAAACATCCCTCCTCGGTAATCAAGAACATTTTTATTTTGGACATCATTCTCAACAACGATGTGCATGTCCGTGCTAACTAGAGTATGTGTCGTTTGGAACCTCATCTTCTCAGACTCCCTCTTCTCCATCGCCTTTGATTAATGAGCTGCAGCTTCTGAGTTTAACTTTGTAATTATCTTTCTTGCTGTTGCTTCAGGGGATGCGACATCTTCCAGAGAGAGAGAGAGAGAGTGAGAGAGATCACGCACCATCCATGTACCAAGGTATCAAGTTGACCTTAGCAAGTACATCTAGATGTGTGCGTTTGCAAGGGATCAACTCAAAGGAAAAGGGTTTGTTTAACTAACTCTTCGTGTACCAAGGAATTGCTACGACTTCATTTGCACAAAATCGGATTACAATGCTACGCGTTGAATGTATACATACATCAAGAAAGGTGGCACAACTGAAAAAAAAATGGATAATTTTGCACGAGGAGAAAAGAAGTGACGTTTTACTTGAAAAGCTATGTTTAAAATCCGTCAAACGAAAAGGTAACACTTCTGCTATCTACCGACCACTGATATGGATAGACTCGTGACTTTTTTTTTTTTTTCAAATGAGAATGAGTCTCTAATGCTTTTTAGCCAACACTACGATTTAAAAAAAAAAAATTCAGTTGTGTCGCTTTTCCCGAGAAGGTGCTATCTAATACAAGGGTCATACATAAAAAATTATCGAAAAGAGTGATTTGGAACGAAACGCTTTTGCTTTGGATAGAAAATAAGACCGTTTTTAGATGGGATTCCGATGCTTTACGGATGTAATTTATTCTTCAAATATGAAAGAGTGGTTTGTCGTCTTTTTAGAGTAATTCACAATGCATCATGGCTGCTTACTACTCGAGTTTGTTTGTTTACTGTCATTTGTTACCGCGAAGGTTGTGAAAAGACGAAGTCCTGCTGTGAAGTTAATCCCGATTAGTTAAAAATGACTACAGAAGACCTGATAACTTTTCTCTCTGTTAAAGTCAGGAGTAAGATAAAGTCAAAGTCTGTCAAAGCATCAGGAGTAAGATATGCATAAGAAATCTTTGACTGCTGTTCTCAAGTACCTGACGGGGCGAGAGAGACCCTTTCGAAGGTGTTCTCTCCCATTGTCCGGCTAGCATAGAAGTTAGAATGTTAGAGTTTTTCCTCTCTTTTTTCATTCATAAGAACATTTTTTTCATGAATAAATACCTCCTTTTGCTTCTTTTTACATTTTTAACATTTTATTGCGTCGTTTTCATGTTCAGAAGACGAACATTTCGTCTGAATCGATGGAAATTCATCCGAAAAGGACCACATTTCCATCGTGAAGAGCTGCCAAATTTTCTGAGTAACATTTTTCCCTAATATTTGTGCATATTGGAATCAAAAAGAAGCTTAATTTTTCTAATCTATACGCCATTTTTTTTATAAATAGATATCATAAAAATCAGCATAAAAAACTGCGCTAGTGGTCGAAGTTTCAACACGGAGAAGCAAGGAAATATATATAAACTCGCCGAACAAAAAAATTAATATGTCGCGTTTTACGACGTGATGTGTTTCAGAAATCAACAGATGGAACCACAGATGGCATCTGTTCACGAATAGCTGTGTCCTGTTCTAAAAGGTTCAGAGATAACGAATAGTGGTGGTATGAAACGTATTTATTGGTTCCTCCAAGAAAGTGGGTCGCAGAACGGGCGTAGCTGATAGGAAAAAAAGAAGTTAATACATGGTTTGAACTTAACTTCAAATCCATTTATTGTAAGAATTTTCAATTTCCAATTGTCACTTTTCGTGACGCCTATAGTCTGTATTTTGAAAGTTTGGTTCCGGGTGGGAGAGGTAAAGGGGTAATGTTTGCTTTTTCGCATAATCTTTCTGTAGAGTACTCTATCTTACGTGTAAATTATGACGTATACTATACGTCAGTACGTTTACATGGCAAGGACTTTCACTTCTCTATGTTGGGTGTTGCTGCGCGGGGAATATAGCGGTACAATCTTTCGAAATTACAAGTATAGACTTACTTCTTTCATATTAAATAAAATTTGGCTTTTAAAATCAAACGTGGGAGACTCTGAACGCAAGTAAGCTCTTTTGTTTGTCCTCGTATCTGAAAAAAGTTTACAAAGCATTTGGTCTGCAGTTGAAGTAAAACAATGTAGGAAGGTCTCTGCGTTAAAATTATCTTCTTTTTTTTTAATTTTACTCCACATTTCTGTAGAAAATTTGGTAAATATCTGGTGTAGTAAAAAGTAATCCATTATTTTTGCATGACATTGAAGGCTTGACTTACCATAGTTAGAATGATCCGATTTAGGTCACATATGCGCCGTTTTGTTCGATAACGTGTTGCCATTTGGAAGGTAATATCATGATGCCTCTCTCATAGAAGCCCTTGTCCCTATTGGCAAAAAATTGAGACAGTCGATTTTCACAAGCCTCTCTTGAAGCGAATTTTTCACCAGCAAACGTGTTCGCCATGGACAGGAACAGATGGTAATCACTCGGTGCCAGGTCCGGACTATAAGGTGGATGCATAAGAACCTCCCAACCAAGCTCCCGGAGCTTCTGGCGAGTCACTATCGATGTGTTTGGCCTGGCGTTGTCCTGGTGGAACACAATGCCTCTTCTATTGGCCAAACCTGGCCGCTTGTGGGCGATTGCTGCCTTCAGACGGTCCAATTGTTGACAGTATAGTTCCGAGTTAAGGGTTTGGTCGTAGGGGAGCAGCTCATAGTAGATAATTCCCTGCCAATCCCACCAAACACACACCAAAACCTTCCTGGCCGTCAATCCTGGCTTGGGCACCGTTTGCGCCGGAACACCGCGCTTCGACCACGACCGTTTTCGCGTGACGTTGTCGTAAGTGATCCACTTTTCATCACCAGTCACCAACCGCTTCAGAAATGGGACGCTTTTGTTGCGATTCAGCAGAGATTCGCAGATGGAAATTCGGTCCATGAGGTTTTTTTGCGTTAACTCGTGTGGCACCCATACATCAAGCTTCTTTGTATATCCAGCCTTATGCAAATGGTTCCACACTGTTTTTTGTGCAATGTTTAGCTCTTGGGCAATCGAAACAGTGCTTACATGACGGTCGGACGCGACAATGTCCATGATTTTATCGACATTTTCGACACTTGGCCATCCAGTGCGTGGTACATCTTTGACGTCAAAATTACCGGAACGGAATCGACGAAACCAAAATTGCGCGTGATTGGCTGTTACAGTATCAGGACCATAAACACTATTCACATTTGCAGCCGCCTGGTTTGCGTTTTCGCCTTTATCGAAGAAAAACTGTAAAGTATAGCGTATTTTCTCTTTGCTAGTGTCCATTTTGACGCGCACTCACACAACACTGAGTCAACTCATCACAACTATCTGAACAGTGTTTGTAGTACGCAATCTCATCGTTTGAACGCCATCTCGTTGAACCCGATCGGACTTCTACAACGCGAGATACAGATCACTGAAGCCATCTATTGGCAAAATAATGGATTACTTTTTACTACACCAGATATTTTCTATGGGTCATTCAAGTAACTTTTGACTTCGGCCCGTCACGATTATCCGTCAAGTTCTAGTTAAAAATCTACAATCACAAACATCCATGCCCCATCCGGGATTCGAACCAGGAACCTTCGAGTCGCTGACTTAGCGCCCTAACCCACACATTCCTGTAGTGTTACATAAAAAAGAATAATTTTATTACAGAAACATGTTACTACATTTTAACTTCTTATGCCAATTTGCGCCCATATCTACCATATAAGTTATAAAATGTATAAATCCTGTTTTTAAAACTTTAAATCTAGTGATATTAAGTTTTGCGTGAAAATACACCCCCATATTAGAAACCTTAGTAGCCCAATAACTGAGCACTCATTGTTTTTATTATTTTGCGCTTGTTTTAGAGTTGAGACAAACTAGTCTCTTGTAGTAAATTTGTCACTTGTTAACTAGTAACTTTGCTGCAAAATTGTAACAAGTTTGCAATGCCAAACTTGCTGCAAGTTTGCTGTGATATCTAAGTGTCTCTATTTTTTTTTTTTTTTTTCACAAAATTGCAATGCTGCTCCTACAAATTCAAGCCTAGAGAGTTCAAACTTTCAGGGAAGATAGTTCATAACCATTTCAAGCACTCTATCTGAGCACATTTTGTAAAATTTTATTTTTTGTTCATTGTTGAAATGATTTGATTGTTGTAGTGAATATTCAGACCTATAACAATGAAGCTCTTTCAACAATGAACAAAAAAGGAATTAGCACAAATAGAACTCGTGGTTATGAAGTTCATTCTCTGAAAGTTTGAACTCTCTAGGCTTCAATTTGTAGGAGCAATCATTGCAATTTTGTGCATCGGAAATACTACATTAAGACTTACGAAAGTGGTGCTGCCATCTAGCCTTAAAAACCGTTACTTTAAACTAACCATAAAATGAAAACTAAGTTTACGTATAACGATATAATTATATAAACTCACCTTACTTTTCGAATGAAAGTAAAACGCTAAGACCCTTTGGTATGTAAGTATTTCGAATTGAAGTTTTTTTTTGTATGGATATATTGCCCTTTACTCTATTTATGAATTACTTTGTAGTGTATTGCTCAAAATTCTATTACATGAAGTTCCAAGAGGAGATGAAATTTTCTTGCAAACTGTGAAACATGAGCGAAAAACTATTTCAAGAACCTAAAAATCGTAAAACTAATAATAAAAAAAGGGGGGAAGAAAAATATACCAACACTAATTCATACTTAAATTTTCTTCTAAACTGAGTGTACCCTTTTATTATTATTATTATTTCTAAGGTCATACTCTTATAAATCTAAAGGAAAAAAATTGACGAAATTAATGTTTAATGCATTATTCCACTGACTGCATTCCAGACGTCGTAACTTCCAGGAAATTGCAGTTTAGTAGAAAGAGATTTCTCCAGCGCTTGGCTCAGCAATAAACGCTGGATGAGTGTTAACTGTACATCTTCTCCAGTTGCAATTTCATCTTCTCCAGTTGCCCGTTTTCAGCCCACATTGTTCAGAAATAACGACAACGGTATAAACAAAACACACACGTAACTAGATTTTACTTCTTTAAGTTTCGTAAGGAAAAGGTTATATCATGTGGAAATACTATGCTCATATACACTGTTTTAAAAAAAATAAAACACATTTCTTTTTGCACACGTCTCTTCTGAATCTCCCTTGTATAAGTAATGTTCTTAAGAAGTACATGCAAGCTTATGACAAACTTGATTTCCCTTATGTAGTTAACTATTGATATAACAAGCTTGTTTCAACTGCAAATTTAATTTAAGCTCGATGTAGACAGTTGGGTTGATATATTTGTTTACTATAGTGTCATAGGAAGTTTATTTCACGCTTGTTGTAACAAGCTTGATATGGCAAGGTTTCATTAATCTTGTCAGGTGTCAACTAGTAAGTATGATTCAAGCTTGATCTAAGATTGCAGACTTGCCATGATAACCTTGATGCAAGATTTTATACTTGCCTTGATAAGCTTGATGTAAGCTTTTATACTTGACATGATAAGCTTGGTGGAAGCTTTCACACTTGACATGACAAGCTTGCAACAAGTTCGAATCAAGTTTACTCTTCCCATCGAGCACTACGTAACGATACTGGAGTGACTGCTTAGTGTCGAAAGATAGACACCAGAGCAAATATTAAAACTCGTTTGTCCACTTCCAGTCTAATCCAATGGGGACTAAATTTTCAGTTCTAACTCATTTTTATACGCTTCCTTTTCCTGTGTGTTCCTTTTTTTTATTTAAGTCTTAATTCCTGAGTTATTCATATAATAGTATACCGTACTCTGTATATAATAGAAAATACTGCAGGTAATATTTACGTTTTTTGAAAGAATTAAGACATAAATCAATAAACGGGCCGCACAGCAATATCAAGCGTAGAAAACTTAGTTCGGACCAAAAATTTGGTCCTTATTAGTTTAGACTGGAAGTGGACAAACGAGATTTTAAGTGTCCTTTCCGTTCTCTGACTTCATATATTCATAAAATTTTGAATGGCAGCAGTCAGTCCAGTATCACTTTTAAAAAGAGGTCATTGACTCTTCCTAAACACAATTTATTCACAATGTGTGATCATAATCTCCGGATTATTCATTTACACATTCAAGTTCTTTAATATATGGTCGCGTTCAAGGCAGAGAGGTTTAAGTGTACTATTTTACAATGTAACTTTGGCCCTTTTGCCTTGAAATCGCCGATATAACGAGACAAATGAAGAATTTATGTTAGCCTTTGCATCTTATTTGATTAATACTATTAACAGGGACGATCCGAGTTCTATCCTCGATGTCACCAAGTAGTTTTCCTCTTTTCAAGCTACGAAAACCACTTGTTGATACATTGAAACTGTTGTGAGAAAATGTGCAAAATTCTACAAAAAAAAAAAAAAAAATGAAAATATCTAGGTCTACTACACTTCTTATTTCTAACGAATGTTCCTTATCTTCTGTAGCCACGCCCACTGGCACACAGAAGGAACAGCCATTGTTATGGATACATATTTCTCTCATTCATACGTCATAGCTATACGCTGTCGCAACCAAATCTCACTTCTTGGCTGTGTAGATGAAAGACTTGTTAGGTCTGCGAAAAGAACGTTTTCGACCGTGGTGTAAGTCTCTACAGGCCGAAGAATGGACTTGTGTCTCTTAGCCGCGCTCGTCAACACACAGAACGGACAGACAGAGAGGACAATCGACAACACTGTAATTTTCCCTCCGCTCTACTGGTTGTGAAATCTCTAGTTCCTGTCCGTTCCGCCCATCAACCCGGATTCAAACAATCATAAAGCCGACTATAGAAGTGATAAAAGGGTGTGGGTGCTTCAAAAATACGTTAACGAAATGTATCTTTTGTTCAATGAATCGGTAATGGAAGAACGTTTCAAAACGCACACATGTGTATTATCATGTATTTTCAATACTTTACTGAACAAAAATAGAAAATTAGATGTATATACATCTAAAGTATAAATTAATATTATTAACATTCCAATGTCACTTTAGACTATTCGAATAAAAATGATTATTCAATTTCTCAAACAGGTATCTATTATGCAAACAATTATTCTTTACTTGAGTCGAAACCATAATTATCTGTGTTTTGACTGCATCGACAGACCCTTTAAAATAAAAACTTATCTCTCCACTCCTCTTAGTTTTGTGTTTTACCTTCTGTTTTAATCAGGCCTGAGCCATAGATGCCTAAAAGCCATAAATAAATTTAAATTCAGTTTTAGAAAAAAGTTTTTCTTCATTTATATTGCCTATGCACAGGGATGTTTGTCTCTTGTTCGTTTTATTTAATATGTATACCTAGAAAAGTGTGTAAAGACAAAAGGAGGAGGACTAACAGTTGACTCAAGAAAAGAGAAATCGAATAGATTCTGGCTCCACTTACACAGAACAATTGAAATTCAAATTAATTTAATCCACCAGTCATAGATAAAACTATTATAGATAGCGAACACCCGTTCTGTACATATCAATCTTGATTCATGCCACCTGGTGTCAGTCCAGATGAACTAGGAATGGAGTAAGTTTAGTAAGCAATGCGCAATGCAGCTCTTAGGACCATATTTATGAATCACTCCCAAGAGGTGCGTGGTTCCCAGGAGTATATAATTTCAATGGTCCTGGAAGCCACCAACTCTTGGGGATTATTCATAAATATGGCCCTTAGTCTATTACAAAGCAATAAGGTGTTATCAGACTCTCAACTCGAACTCCACGCATTATTCGGTTTGTACGAGTAAAATTGAATGCAGAAACAATTCATTGCATACCAGCGTTTCGATTCCTAGTTCGGCTAGACTGACACCAGGTGGCATGAAAAAAACATGAGAATGGGGTTTGCTATGTATCAATTGTCTATGACTCGTAGATTAAGGCCGACATTTCTTGAAGGCGCTCGTCGCGTTCTTTGCTTGCGATTTGGCTGAATAGCCAATTGATACACGTGTTTAAGTACCGTAACACGAGTTTCTATTGGCTACTCATAGAAATCGCAAGCAAAGCACGTGACGACCGCCTGTATGAAAAGCCGCCCTAACTCGTGCATTAAAATGATTTGTGGAACTTGTCCTAGGTATGAAAATAATATGGTTCTTTTTCGCAGAAAATGAGACATCACTTCTTAAACAACTAAAAGATAGCTGTGAAGAATATGGAAAGACGATAAACACAAAGAAAAAGAAAAAAAATAGTAATTGGACCAAATTAAAGCAAAACCAACATGAAAATTAGATGATAAAAAGTAGAATGGCATAAAGTATCTGGGGAGCATTAAAGTGACGTTATATATGATGAAAAAGAGATAAAGGTAAGAATAACAAGGGCGAAAACGCCATTCGCTACCAAGCATGGATTGAAATAGGTAACGGATCTATTGATAGCGGCCCGAAATTGAAGCCAGCACATGCACACACACCTAGAGTACCTGGTAGTAGTAATCGATTAAAATTACATATTAAAATCTTTCTCGCTTTCTTCCTAAGCACCACGCTTTTACACTCAAGCACAAACAAACCAATAAGATACACACGTTCATCCCAATCATCCAGGCAACATTAATCGGAAACTGGCGTCAAGTTGACCCAGCTTAATTGTATTGGACCAGTCAATCTGTTACCTATTTAATCCTTGGCTAACAAGAATAATCTCTTCAGTTAGCCGATGAACATAGATGGAAGCGATTGATTAAATGTTTTGTATGGAGTATCGTGTGATGTAAAGAAGACACATGGACTCTACGAAAGTGTGATGAGAGGAAACTAGAGGCCTCCGAAGTGTGGACATCGGAAGGAGAATGGAAAATCTTAGCTGAACACAGCAGATGAGTAATTAGAAAGTGCTGAAGTTAGTAGGCGACAGACGAACAATAAACCAGGAAGTCAACTTTAATTTAAGTTTCAGTCCCTGCAAAATGTTTCAGTCCCTGCAAAAGGGACTCTAATCCGTATCTGCCTCGTTGTATTCCAGGCTTTCTCAAAAGGCGGCCCACAGAACACATTCAGCCCGCATGGCTATTTCTGTTGGCTCGCCATTAAAACAAACACACGTTTAGAAAATATTGACTAAATCAATATTTTTTCCTTCTAAATTTCCCGCTTGACTGAGGACAGTGTTGGTAGTTCGTGTCATGGCCACAAGGCGCGGTGTGGACTTTTATAATCCAAGGTCCGCTAGATGTCAGTACCTTCGTAAAATACATAGAGTTAGGAATATAAATAGAGGGAACCTTAGGGTGTTTTGTTGGAGAGGGGAATAAAGCCAAGAGACGGAAGGTACGAGGTATTTCGGCCATATTAACTGACCCCATATTTAGAGACCCTCTTTTCCGAGTTTTGCCTCTCTGGGGTATACTCATCCTCCTATCGAAAAAGGCAATTCTCACAGTACTCGGTATAGAGGGACTCTAATGGGGCTGGCGATGAACCGTAATTTGGCTTCATGTGACGTCATGTATGTTCTCTCTATTTTCTTCCTAACTCTATGGTAAAATATGGACGATAATTTAACCCTATTAAATAGAGTTTTTCTCCGTCATGTTTCTTAAAAGAAAAATGAATGATTATTTGAAATCTTACTATTCCTTGGCCCCAGGAAACATCATTCTGGTGTGGGCCCGTAAAGTTGGTGTGTTATATTAGTATACATAAGTGGCCCTCTTAAAATAATCAAATGAGAAGGGTGATGTATGCTCTGGGGCATTATAATCGCTTCTATATATAAGAGTATGTATATTAAATAAAGTGTGGCAAGAAAGGACACTCATGTCCGAATTGAAACACCCCCTAAGTGTAAGGCAAAGTAGTGAACAACATTTATTTACTTCAGTAGATGCAGATAAGAAAGAAATGTGAAAACAGGCTTCATTCTTTGATTCGTCTCTTAAAAATAATCCCATATGTTAGTTTAGTTTAATTGGACACGATATAGTGAAGCGCAAATGCAGTGTGTTTCATCATAGCCTTTAACAAGTAACAAGATACGATATCGTAATTAAAAATAGAACAGTATAACACTATATCATTTTATTTTAAACACTAGAAACTGCCTTCATGTCTAATTAAGGCGAAAATCTGACTGAAGAATATATTGTGTTCTAAAATGTGCATCTCCTTGAAATTGTAGTTGATATGGATAGAGGAAGTGTTATCAATATTTTCTTGTGATCGTTACTACATCACCTCGCCTCGATGAAAAATAAAAAAAAAAATAATCTCACATTTCAAGTGATAAATTTTTCGACTAGATATACAAAATTGTCAGCTATGGGAAACAAGAGAAGAAGAGGGTACTTTGTCTTCTTTCAATTTTTTTTTCTCTCTGTCTCCCTCATCTTCATAAGTGATGTCCATGAAATATGGAGCAAGCGAAATTTAGAGAAGAAGGGGGCGTGGTCAAGAAGTTGATATATTGCTTTTGTCATGAGGCTGACATATTGGAGCTGCTTCACGTTGCAGTCTTTGCTGGAGGAAAAAGCTTAAGAATATTGTTAATTTTGTACCCCCTTAACGTTGGTTATTAATGTGAAATCCATACTAATTTTATTTTTGGATACAGTTTCTTCTTCTTCTTCTTCTTTGCGGAGAGGGGAGGTTAACGATCAGCTGTGACATACCTAAGTGAGATACTTTAGTTACGCTAACGAAACTTAAAGAAAGCGTTCTCCTATACGTAACGAAGAAGTTGTGATGAATAGAAAGGATATACAAGCAGATTTTTTAATTATGGTGCACTTTTTTGTTGTTTTTGTCGAAGAGCTACAAGAAAGTCTTGTAAAGAGACATAAAATCAATTAGCAGAGCAGTAATTGGACACGGAATAACACTTCTTTCAGGGAAGCTGTACACAGAGCATTCCGATGCCCCCTCTCCCATCCAGCCAATGAGAAATCTTTCTTAAAGTTCTAAAATACTAGAAATTGTATATTTTCTGTAGATGGACCCAACTTGTAACTATGCAACCCTTCAAACGCAGTCTCATAATCTTTTCCGGGGCAGCTTATTTTCAAAAGTTAAGTGAACGTAAAT
Organism: Lepisma saccharinum; assembly: GCA_022664845.1. Classification (NCBI taxonomy): domain Eukaryota; kingdom Metazoa; phylum Arthropoda; class Insecta; order Zygentoma; family Lepismatidae; genus Lepisma; species Lepisma saccharinum. The sequence continues at coordinate 37,041 of JAGDQP010008610.1, forward strand.
ATTATATTTTGTTGAGATACTATGAAGCATGCAACTAATGTAACTCAACTGCCTTTCTCTATGTTTCTAGCATTTCTCTTAGGGCAGGGGTCTCTAACGTACGTTCCGCGTGCCAACTGCGACCCTCGTAGAGAATTTTTTTTTGTCTGGCCCGGAAATAAACTCAAAATTACTACAATTATTTTTTTTTTCAAGGTGGCCACTGAGTTATATGAATTTTACGGGGCCAACAATTAATGACCATATTTCTTATTATATTTATTCTAATTTCACCACAAAATAAAGCAAGGAAGACATGATTTACTGAGTTATGATGGTTCACGGTTTGAAAAAGATTGGGAACCATTACGTTAACTGAATCATTGAGAGTCTTAATGGCGAAAGAAGTCCACAAGTAGGCGTTTAGTCAATAAAAGTACGGTACATCTGAATGCTTTTGGGGTCTATTCTCGGAGATAAATCTAATTCATTCGAAAATTATGTAGGTTAATTATGTGTATCATATTTGCTAACCCTGAATGGGCCACCTAAGTCCATGTGTAGACTCAGACCTTGTTCTATTAGCAGGGCATCCTCCTCTCCACACAAAATTATCTCATCCTTAAATTTCGTTTGGTCCGTCTGTATAATGCATCCTAGCATGCACATGAGAGCACAGAGAGAGAGAAACTGACTTCAGTTTTAGGTTAGATTTAATCAAAAGATCTCGAATTATCCGGACATTTTTAATCTGGTAAACTACAACCTCCTTTAATGGTACTTTTGTATTATATACACTCAGACTACAAAAGGAACGCTAACACCTGTAAGACAGGAGCAGATATAAAGAAATTCGGCTCAAAGACCGCAATTTACGTAGCCACTTTCAAACTGATGAGACCACAACCTTTAATTACGATAATTTTCTACTTCATGCACTCAGGTTCTAACGCTCCCCTCCCTTAGCCTGTAAACGAAAGTGGAGAATATATGAATGTTTCCCAAATAAATGATCATGGATTTTTTAATTTTGAAACTGCAAAGAACGTTTTTGGGAACGAATTGCATGATTTATCCAGGAATTTTAAATAAAGGGTGGGATGGGGATAGCGGCTCTGCAAGATGGCGATTGCAAGGATGAATATACAATATTATTTTGTCGTTCTTTCCTTGAAGCTAAAGACAACATGTTTAGTAGGTCTGAAACTTTGAATGTTATGGTGTAGGAGGAATGCGGATAAATAGTTGAAGCTAAGTTCTGTATACAGAGCGGTGCAAGAGTTATGGTCATACATATAAGTGTCCAAATATGGAGCAGTATTGTCCCAAATGACGGCATAGCTCCAGAAGTGATGACGTAAGACGTAGTTATTAAAGTTGTACACAATCCTTTTATTTAAGCTAAATGTAGCTTAGAGAGAATTTGTGCTTAAATATTGTGCGATGTTTAATTCTTTGAAAACGAAAATTTTCACGTTGGGAAATCCGTATTTGCGGCACTCCTTCATTCATAAATTTTGGTCTCAAAATAGATGTATTATGTATAACTTCTATGGGATATCGAACCCGGGACACCTTGATTACAAAGCATCGAGCATTACCACTCAGCCACAGAGGACACTTAAATTTATAGCAATCATTTTTACAGCACTATATATACTGGTACCACTCTCCATCTTGTATCCTAGATGGGACAACTTCAGTGTGGTTAGGATTGCTGATTCTGGGAACAAAAAATTAAATGTGTAAAGTTCTCCCCACCCCACCCCACCCCCCTCCAGGGAAGGAGAACAGCTCTTCCTGGAAACGCAGGTGCAGCAGACAAATGTTCTGATGTGTCTGTCTGTGTGTGTGTGAATATATTTTCTTCTGGGAGCAGTCAGTTAATATATGACGTCACAATGGTAGACAAGCTTTCTTTCTCTGATTCTTTCCGATAGATTTTTATCAACGCTTTTCTCCAACTTCCTTTTCTTGAAATTTTTTTTCCACGCATCAGCGACACATTCATTCACATCACGCGTTCGCACACACACACACACAAATACGCAGTGAATCGACCCAGTTTCCCCGCTGTCGGAATAACCCACATCTCTCTCTCTCTCTCTCTGCGGGGTGCCTTTTCACCTTATATATCCATTACTTTACCTTCCGGCCGCTCTGTACACTGTAATAGGTAGGTGGTTGACCTTCGCAAAACTTTATATCTTCTTGTTATGGAAATATGGCAACATTGTCCGTTCCGTTCATAAATACCTGGTAAAGAAACAGAAGTTTTTGTTTTTTTTTTAGCTGCTACTTCGCGCACTCAGTTATCCTGTTTTATGAATGTGCGTGCTGTGCGTGTTTCTGTACAGGAATGCGTTTTTCGTGCACCTCGCTATAGTGCGTGAGTGTTTCCTTGAATTCTTCGGGTAGCCGAAGGGGTGGAAGGGGGTAAAAGAAAAAATTGCTCACCTGAGTAACCCAACAACTTTCTATAAGGGATGCAGATTTCGTCGCGCAGGGTTGCAAGTGTGCTTAAAATAATATGTTAGAACGGATTTTTTTTAAAAAGGTATTTGGAAAACGTGAAGGTCAGTCAGTCAATGCGGTGGTGTTTGTTAAATTTTAAAAGGAAGAGGGACTAATATAAGTACATGTATTAGTGTGTGTCAGGTGGGAAAACTCGCGTTAGTTATAGGCTATTTATTTAACAAAATAGCACTGGATTTTAATAAAAATAACAAGAGGAGAGAGACTTTGGAAGGAACTGGGGCTGGAATTACTTTCAAGGTACCATCTCAGCATTTCCCTGTTGTAACCGAAGGAATCGAAGAAAAACGTCAGTGAAGATGGTCTGGATCGGGACTCGAACCCGAGTCCTTGCAATTATAAGGCGCAGGGCTGAATTTACCCATAGGGCCGGGCCTAGGGGTGCACTTTACAAGGAAAAATTAAAATTTATTATTTGAAACTGGAAATGAAAACATTTTTAGCAAGAAACACTAAGGGAGAGCGCCAAATACCGTCACTTTTGAACGTGATCCCTCGTAAATACCCGACTTCTGGTAACTTAAAGTTAGATTAATTTACATTAATAAGAGTAAAACAAGATTAGTGTTTGCCTTTGTACACACCAATAATCATCTTTAGTAAATATCACATAGGGCGTCGCTGTCATTTATACCCCTGCTAATGGGCAAGAGGTACTTTGTGTTAATCACTCTACGCATAAAGAGTAACTTACGCTAATTTTTATATATCAGGAAAACTAAAGTGACTTTTCCTGTACCGTGCGTTCGAATCCTGCTGCCGATCACCCTGACTGACATTTCCCAGTTTCTTTCAGTTTCACCAGATGAACATCAGGGTGGTACCTTAACTAAGACATGGCCGCTACCCTCTCATACCCTCTCCTGACATGGTCCAAGATGGATTTAAAGACCTTAAAATTGTTTTAAAAAAAATATCTTAACCTGTCTTTTATGACAAAAGAAAGAAGATTTTCCTAACTTGGATTTTATATCTTCAGGAGATGACTATTTCCGGAGATTCTGTTACTTTGAAGTTGCTAGTTTTAGGAGCGACGTATTGGCGGGTGGACGATATACTGACTGACAGATACCGGTACATTGCAGGGTTCAATTCTGTAAACCTACGTTTCTTTTCTCATACATAAAGAGAAGCGGAAAAGAGGATGAATCAGTAAATGCTAAATAAGGAGTAGAAAGTATTATGACTTTACCATTCTTGAATTTATTTTAAAGAGTATTAATTTGTCTACTATATAAGAGTCTTACGTGCTTTGTATTTTGTACTGTAATTGTTAATTTCTAGATTTTTTTTTTTTAATTTTTAAAATGTATTTAGAAAACTATAAAATGTTGTATGGCAATTGTTATTTTTTTAAAAAAAAAATCCTTTGGAATACTTTATGAACGGATTTAGGAAATTTTAGTGTTTTGTATTGTGATTTGAATTTTTAATTTTTAGATTTTTTAAATTTTTTTTTTCTTCTTGAAAACTTTATAAAGGTATTTATGAAATTTTAGTGTTTGTAATTGTTGAAATTGTTAATCTATCACGAAACTGCAATATGCCATTTGTGATTTTAGCAAAAGTTGAATACAAAAACGACTGAAGCTAGGATTCTTCCTAAATCTGCATAAAAAAACTGTAAACGAGATGTAATAACAATATTGCAAAACAATAAAACTAAAAAAAAAATAGTTTGTGTTAACTTCTTGTTCAGCGTAATTAACATATTTTCCACAAGTGGCCTACAGTAATTTAATCAAAATTGGGCATTATATTTAATAAAATTATTTTATTATTGTAATATTATTGAACCGTATTTTGTAAATAACCACATTATCAGAGTTAAATAATTATCTCGTTATTATTATTAATGGCTAGAAGACGGAGGAGAGTCATTTCCCATAGTGTGAAGGTAGGAAGGCGAAAAGAACGGGAGTGTGAAGGTGGAGGGGCGGGGGCGCTGGAAGTCATGGGCCTAGGGCGCCTAGACCTATAAATCCGGCCGTGATAAGGCGAGCACTCTACTGATCTATCTCGTAAAAATAAGAACCATAATCTCCTCTCTGATTAAGGAAAAAGGGGGAAAAAAAAGAAAAAGTCTAGGAGTAACTAAAAATTACTTAGAAATTTTAATTTTATTTAAGGTCTTTCGGGTTCTTTAGCTCAGGCCGGGTAGATGATGAGAGAATTGGTGGAATGGAGAAAGTGGGGACAACTAGAAAGCCCATATAGCACGAGCCGGGATCGAACCAGAAACCCCACGCATAAGAGGGCTTTATCACTGAGCAACCGCAGCCACGGAAGATTTCGAGAATATATTTACTTTGAATTTTAAAAGAACAGATTGTTTTTGGTCAAATTTATGAGAAAACTATCATAGCTAAACAAAAATATATGTAATATATTGTTAATTGTTCATTAAGATAATGCTTTAATTACGACAATTTTGCAAAAGTAAACAACTTACAATAAGATCCCATTAACGCTAAAGTTCGGATAACCGAACAATATCAATGTATTATCAGTGTTAAAGCTTCATTTCTGCTTTTGCCGACATCTACAATCCCGAATTGTACTAAAGTCTAAAAATTGTATTTGACGGTGCTTATGCTTACACATTAATGTCCTTCAATCTCTTTCTTTCCTCTGTTAGCGTATAGTCAAAAAAAAAAAAAAAAAAAATCATTATGCAGCATGTTTTGTATGTTTTAATACAAACTATTCATCATTTGCACTTATTCTGAGCACTTGATAAACAACACCTATCTAAGTTGTAATACATGTTTTAGTTTCGAGTTAGGATAATCCGAACTTTCGTTAATTCAAATAATCCATGGTCTCAATTAGTTCGGATTGATGGGGTTCTGCTGTATTTAAAATTTTGAATAGCATTTCTTTCACATTTATGCAACTCACAAATATAACATTTTAGTTGCTTTTTCGGGGCATTTTCTGTGATATTAATACAATACGTTTATTTTAAATAGAGAAGAAAAAGAAAGATTGTCATGCGTAGAAAATACTTAATGTTTGGAATATAAGTAGATTAGATTAATCATAATTGTAATGTTTTTTTTTTTTTTTAACATTCTTTTCTTGAGTTCACAATGCTTCGTGATGTCCTCAAATCTTGGAACGGTAATTTTACTCATTTCCCGACATTACAATGATGAAACTTTGCACAGCGACGTAAGTCGTGTGACAATACAATAATCTTTTGTTAGTTTCATATATATTTCTATATTTTAAACGAATATTTTAATATGGACTTCTTGATCCTAAAATAAATACTAGCCTGCAACGATGTAGAGTATTGACTGGTTGCAGAACACTTTAGGATTTGGGTCACAAAACATCAGCTTGAGAAAAAGTATCCAAACACTGAAATAACTTAAAAAAATAATAATAATATTAAACTTTTTAGAGACATACTTTTCTTAAACAATTCGTAGTAAAAGCAAAAAATAATTTTGTTTGTGCATGACTAAAAAGAAAAGCATGGGGCGCGCTCTCATACCGTCACTTTATAAATTCTTGAATTGGCGTGCCCCATGCTTTTCTTTTTAGTCATGCACAAACAAAATTATTTTTTTACTTTTAGTACGAAATTGTTTTAGAAAAATATGTCTTTTTTTCTTCTTTTAATGAATAATTTCCCTAATGGAAGTTTGTAGTCTTATCTTTATTATTTGTAATTTATTTTTATGATTTCAAGAGGCAGTTAGGGCTTAAGACTAGCATATATCTCTTCCAGGAAAGCGATAGGGAAGGGAACGGCCAGGACCTTAGTGGGAGTACTTGGTGAGATTGTGGAAAATTCTGGAAAACCTCAGTAACGATGATTGACAGCGGAGATTGAATCGACGTTCTTCTTTACTGGCAATCGGAAGTAAACGACGTCAGGGTTTCTTCTAGCATTTTAATTTGGGAGGTTTAAAAGAATTATGTAGCGTTTATATCTATTTTTAATCGTAAAAGTTTTATAAACTTGGGGTGTGCTCGAGAATATAGGGGTGACAGTCGTGACACCTCACTCCATTGCGGGGTCTGGCAGAATCCTCGCATCACCTTACCCACTGGACTACGGGCTGGGTCTATAACCGTGTATAACTTCTTTGCAACGACTTTCCGCTTGTGCACAAGGCAAACAGATTCCACGCCCTTGAATTTATAGTAAGGTCTTTGGGTATCTCAGGCTCAGGCCGGGATAGGATGGGGAGAGGACGTTGGAAGGCATTTGCCTGGCACGACTGAGGAAAAACCATGGGAAAACCTTAGTCAGGATGGTCGGCCATTGGGATCGATCCGAAGCCCTCTCGAATGCTTAGCCAATGCTCTACTACTGAGTCAATTCAAGAGACATTTGAACTCGTGTGGTTCCATTGCAATTAAGCCCTCAGTCATCAGTGCGAAGACAACATCGCACTCATCCAAAGCTAAACAAAGAAAGGGGCCAAAATAAATATCAAAGTGAGAGATGATAAATGGTACATCTGAAAGAACAAGTAAAGTAATCGATATATCGAAAGTTACAGCTGCTGAGGATTATATCGAACAGAAACAGAAACTGAGAGTTGGTTCAATGGAAGCAAGAGTGTGCTATATAGAAATGCACCAATGTTAAAAATGCATAATTGTAAAGTCTTGTAATTGTAAATTGTAATTGTAAACTAAAACAAAGAGTAGAGTAAATAAAGAAAGACATACGATCAAGAAATCTTTAAAAAAAAGCGTCCGACAAACGACCATATCTCAGTTCGTACAGGGTTGCATTAACAATAGCAAAGTCATGGGAAAGATTTCAGTGGCAGTCCATTTTGACTGAGGGTCTTTTTCTAGTAATATCAGACAAATGCCAGGATGGCACCTTAAACTAGACACTGACTAACATCCTTTCCGCTATCCTATCTCGACTTAAGCCACAGTTGCCTAAAGGCCATAAATAAAGTTAGGCAATTTCATTGTCCAAAGTTCAAAATTCAAACCATAAAGATCAAAACAGAATGATTATAATAAGTGAACTGGACAGGATTATAGACAAAGTATTTGATTACTTTCTTTCCACCACAAGCAGGGCTGTATTTGTAGGGTTGGAAAGGGGGAAATTCCCTGGCACGTTAAGTGTATTTCACTTACCTATTTTCTTGAAAAGAGGGGAAAATCAGTGTATGTAAGGAATTCCGCCAGGATTTTCAGTTTCGGGGGTGTTGGGTCAACATTGGAAGAGTGTACTTGGAATTTTGGATGGTTTATATCGATTTTTGATAGTATTTTTTTTTCTTTTAAGTTAGGAGGGTGACAGCCGCCCCACAGGAGTCTGGCGAAATCGCTGCTGTATTTATGTCCATTACTCTAATAACTATGGGTATGCCTTGACATTTATTCCCCCCACCTCCTTCGGCGACAAATAACACCCTGAGTAGAACTTAGTACGTATTATGAAGATTTAACAAAGGTCGCCGCAACCGGCCTGCAATCACGCAGAAACAACACAAATAGCAGATGACAACTCTCTTGTCATTGGCTGCTGGTGACGTAATGCAACAGATAATACTCCCACTGTTGCCACATCAAGTAAATTAAAGCTTGCTTCTATAGTAGTTTATCAGTTGTTTCAATGCAAGCAAAATAAAAAATTTAAACATGCAGTAAGAGAGCAATAATTGTGGATAAAGAAGTGCTGTGTGACAAATCAAATTTGCAACACCGCATTGGCCGGGAATAAGAGCGTGTCAGCTATAGTTTATTATTTAATGGAGGGGTCTTTCATAAGGGACAATATGTTATTAGGAAGTGATTGTCACAAGGCTTAATATACACAAAAGCACAGTTGCAGCTCCTAAAATACTCGCAAGTAATGTTTAATCAAACAAAAAATAATTTTACAAGATCGGGGATCCTTTCTAGGTCACTGCAATGATATTTTAGGCGTACATTTTTTCAGTATGCTATCATACAAGATCTTGTGCAAGGGAAATCAACACAGGAAAAATGTTATTCTGAATTCGAATGAGAAATATTTGTAACTAGAAATGTTTTTTTTTTTTTTTCATAGATATAAAGTAGCTTAGCGTCTGATCGAATACTGAATATTATAAAATGAATATTTTTAAAACATGTGAGTACCGGTAACTTGACAAAGCAGAAAATGTTACAAAATAAAAGTTAACATTTAGAAATGACCCCAACATGACCTACAGTGGAAAAGAAAATTGACCAATAAATGTTTTAAAATGATTTTTCCCCCTTTCAGTTTGAGGCGAAATGTATGTTTACTATAGATGTGTTATTACTATAGTTTGAAGCATCGTCTTCGAACTGTGTTTCAAAAAATAATGATATTTTATCAGGTTCAGAGTCCTCTTAATTAACTTTTTTAACGGAGCATCTACACATGCGGTCGACGTATTCATTCATCCATTCAGTCAATTATGCACGCCAGCTGCTGAACCTATACAAACAGAATAGGCCAGGTGGCGAGATAATGTGTGGCACGTTCCATCCTTTTATGCTGAAGCATATGAGGAAAACGTATGGTCCGTATAAATGTCCGTTGTGTTCAAGCATGAATCATAAGTTCATTTCCTTCCTTCTATTGTGTACAGTCGGGCACAATAGCAATCAATTTATGTGTCTTCAGATACTTTTGTACATTATCAAGCCTCTTAGTCTAGTGGTTACGGCTGTGAACTTTTGAACGGCAATGAAGAGGCCAACTGTCTGTGTACTGCTCCCCCGTCATACTGACAGGTTTTCCAGGTATTTTGTCAGTTTTTGCAGACGAATGGTGGCTAAAATAAGGTTCTGGTCGCTACCTTCCCCATTTTTGCCCCAGGAACAGTTGTCGCCGATTGACCAGTTATCTCTTAGGTATGTGACGGGCTTGGATCCAGTCCATATAAAATAAAATTTAAAAAAATAATGTGCTAAAGTCAGAGACCATTGTTTCTAATACAGCCGAGCTACCCGAAAGTAGGACTATAAACTTACGTCATCATGAAGAACGGCAGTTCTTCGAGTGACGCTGGCAAAGGACACTGTTAGCGGCATTCTATGTATACATTTAGTTTCGGATCTAGCTAACTATAAGCATGCTTGAATTTGCATTTGAAAGCTCTTTCCCATACTAAAACACACACACAAAAAAAAAAATGTGTCGGTAGGACCTTCCTGGGACCCCCTAGGGCGGTGCGAAAAAAAATCACATTTCTGATGATAGCACTGACCCCAAACCATATAGGCGGTCGAAACTTGCGGAATATTAATCTACGCTTCAATACCTTTCAAACGGCGTATTACATCAAAATCGGTGAAGGGGTTCAAAAGTTGCGACTTTTTTTTAGCCGAATCACAGAATTTTCACAAATGATAGAAAAGTGTGTCTGTCTTTTTGTTTTAGCCCCAACTGCGTGGTATCGGGGGGTTTTGAGGGTCGATTCCGGTCCCCAACAAGTTGGGATAAATCGAAGCTTATTTTTTGTGATAGGAGTTACCGTTTTCGAGATACGGCCCAAAATCTGCCTTTAGTATGAAGATTATGCACTTTTTTTTAATAGGCAGCCTTATAAAATAAGTGATATCAGTAAAAAAAACCCTTCGGGGTAAAGAGAAGAGTGACGCAATAACTACTCACAAAAGAAGTGATATCCATTTCGCGAGTTACTTTCTTTGTGTCACTATGGCGGAAGGATACTAAATCTCCTAATTTTATTACAAAAGGGAACACTTCCGTCATAGTGACACAAAGAAAGTAACTCGCAAAATGGATATCACTTCTTTTGTGAGTAGAATTCTTGCGTCACTCTTGTCTTTATGCCGAAGCGGTTTTTATACTCATTCAACCTTCAATACGTTACTTCCCAGAGACTAGCATAAATTATCTACTATACGGTGCAAAGTATAAAATTTGTTTTTTAATGGTATTTTATGGGATACTGTATATTTTCATACTTTTAATATGAAGAGACGCGTATAATTCGAGTTGGATGGAACCGAGAATACCTCGGATTTTACGGAAACTCGGAAAACTCGAATTTTACGGAAAGACAAAAAATCATAGATTTTGTATAAGTACAGTGAAACCTCTCTAAAGCGGACAGCCATGGGGAATCAAATATTGTCCGCAATAGAGAGGTGTCCGCCTTACAGAGGTTTCCGTATTTTTAAAAGTGAATTAGTGAACAAGGTCATATGAAATTAAAAAAGAATCCACTGCTGCAAATTTTCACTACATATGACCTTTTCTCTTCCATGTCTTCTTGGATGTGTTCCACTTCAGAATTCTTCTTCAGCTGTTCTTTCACTCATCAATACTCCCAGCTTCTGTCGATATCTGAGCGTCGCAACCATAATCAGTTAACAGTATCATCAGTTGATGTAACTTCAATTAAATCATCATCTGAAGAAAAGCCTGCTTTACGGAAACACTTCTGAATTGCTAGAGAATGAACTTGATCGCATACTTTGAGGATCCATTTTATTACTTGAAGAACGTCCATTTTCTTTCGTGACAATTCTCTTGAGCACTGTTCCATTTCCGCATTTCTGATCAAATTTTGTCAAGAAAAGCGAAATATTATTACCGCTCTCTTAGCGATATTTGTATGAATGACTGCCAATGTATTTTTTATTTTTACAGTTATTTTGTATACAGAAAGTGTCCGAAATACCGAGGTAAATTTTGCATATAAATGACAGAGAATGCTGTCCGTGTCTGCAGTACAGAGTGTCCGCTTTGCAGAGGTTTGCCAATACGTATCTTCTTATTGCAGTGGTTAGGGATTACAAAGTATATCCGTTACTAGAGGTTTTACTGTATATACAATACGCAAAATACAGTACATATATTTACTTTTATGCAGTAGGCTACATATAAACTACAGTCGTACATACGTACGTACGTACATACAGTACGAATAGCATTTTATTACAAACAGTACACGACTACCCACCAGCAGCGATTCTCCATTGTTCTTACAAAAAAACAACAATGTAAATTCAAAGTGCGCAGGAAATAGGAATTATTGTTAGCAGCGGAAGTTTCTTTTCGTTTTTTCCTTCTCTTTTTTGCGGCTTGAACTATACGGAACATCGGATTATCGAGACTCTACTGTACACGATAAATAAATGTTAGTGCCTTCCTTCAGTCCAATTAAAATGTAAATTAAATTTAGTTTGGTCAACGTTAATTTGTTTCGGACATTTTTTATTAAGTATTATCTTCTGTTTGTTTTTGTTATTTGAGTACAGTGTTTTCTTTTTTAATCCAGAAACATCCATGCCTCAGGCGGGATTCGAACCAGAAGCCTCCCCAAAGCTACCCTGACGCTCAGACCTCACGACAAACGGGGCTGGCTTAAATTATTTGCCTCTTGATAGACACTATATGTGATTAAATTATTTATTGATCCCTACCATGTGCGCTCCGGATATTCAAATATTCGTAGAATGTTCTACACATATATCAGGGATATTTGAGAATATTCCAGGCAGAGTACAAACTCGTCCCAGGTGTAGGGATGTCAACATATCGCGTCACGCGAATTGCTTCTCGGTCAAACTTGAGTCGAGTCGAACTGTTACTCGAAGAGGCTGTATGACCGATCGACTACTCGGATTGATTCGAGGGTGAACCGACCGGTTGCTCATTGAAAAGTATAGATCTTTGGTTGCTCACATAGACTCAAGTCACGTTCAGAAGCACCTTGCTTCTTGCTCGAGTTGATCCCAGTCGTGGTTCAAACAAGGATGTTCTAACAGAGGATATGCGATTTCGCCAAGAACATGAAACCAAACCTCACAACATAGTTCTGTCCAGTTAGCCCTTTTACTCCAATCAAAAACATTGTTTTCGGCTAACATAGATGGCAACAAGCTCTCTAGTTATTCGCTAACCAATCAGGTACGTCGCGTTGGTCGATGCTCAGTTGTTTTTGGCTTCATTCTTTCTCTGAACATGAGATAGCTACAAGCAAATCCTCTATTAGAACATACTTGGGTTCAAACGAACTCGAATGGAGTTAAGTGGCCAGTCAGTACCTGCTCGACTCCAGCCAGTCCAGTCCAACCGAATCGGTGCTCAGTATCTGCTCGAGTCGCTGCTCAGAGGAACTCATGCTGAAGTCGGGTACGAGCAACGAGTGTTAAACTCACTACTTGTATGGAGCGGACTGACATCACTACCAGGGCTGTAAAGGGTCACCGGGTCTATGCTTGGGACTCGATGACCCGGAAAGCAGGTTGGGTTTGAACAGTGTTTCTTTCAGGGGGTGATCAAAACATGTGTTTTACCGCCAGAGTACGAAAAATTGGACGCCGAAAAGTTCCTAACAATAATAAATAACACATGGAAATAGTCTCATATCTTCAGAAAGAACAAAAATACATCCTAGGGGTGTGCAAATAAACGCCGACTCAGGTAGTCGTGTAGTCTGAGGCGTTAGTATTCGATCATCGGGATCAAAAAATCAGTTTGATCATTTTGTTTATGCATGACTAAAAATAAAAGCCAATTCAAGAATTTATAAAGTGATTGTATATGAGAGAGCGACCCATGCTTTTCTTTATACTCATGCATAAACAAAATTATTTTGTACTTTTTAATTCGAATTGTTTAAAGAAGAGTATGTCTAAAAGTTTATTATTATTAATAATCCAAACTTAGATGTAATACTGGTGAAAGTACACATTCCAAGTACCACCCCTGTACTAATAGGTCTTCATTACTGTCACCCAAACCTATCCGTCACTGAATTTAATTCGTACTGTCACTGGCTATGCCAATTTGTTATGGCTGTAAGAAATACAAATTACTTCTTATTGGTGACTTCAATGCTGGTGGTATTGACTGCTGGAACACTGGAACAAACAGCGCAAAACATCGCTATTCGAGAATGAAGGCTGATGCCATATTAGAGCTTTGCTCTGTACTTGAGTTAACACAGTTTAACAAATCTTATAAGCCTGTTGACCCAAGCTACACACTCGACCTACTGATAACGAATAGTTTTATATGTTTTGATGTCCACCCGCTGGCAAAAGTTGATCATTCCCACCCCCCTTTTATTTTTCAATGGCAGGTCAGTCAGTGTTAACATTTCTGACTCGGTCTCTTCACTAAACACACAATGAAGATTACGATTTTCGTAATGCTAATTTCTCGCTGTTATATGAGGATATCATCAGGCAGATTTTAATAAATAAGAATAAGAAAAAGCCTTGTTGATGTGTTGAGCTGTACAGATGGACTTTTAATGTAATCTTTTTACTGCCTTTGATAAGAATGTACCAAAGAAAAAGTTCAAAAATAAAAAGTCGTTCAAAGAGCCACGGATGAGCAAGGAGTTAAAAATGCTCATGAATAAGAAAACAAAATATTTTGTGAAATCAAAACGCAGTAATGACAAGAAATGGTACAAAAAATATGCAGAAATACGAAAGTTGGTTAAGAGTAAGTACAACGAAGCTCGTAGTGCTTATGCCTCTGCTCTAGAAAGTAGTACTTATGGTAATAGTTCCTATTTTTTGGATCAGTACAAGAGATTCTTCGTTAATACTATACCAAATGAAATGGAATACAAGGGCAATTCATATACTAATGCAATTGACATAGCTGAAGTATTTAAAGAACTTTTCTCGATAAACTTTAGCATAGGGACAAGTGCAATCGTACCATGTAATAATGCTGAAGAAAATACAAATGTAATTAGAATCCCTCGAATCTCTGAATCTGATGTTATAGGTAAACTTAAGCCACTATCAACAGTAGGTCCAGATTCCATACCAAATTATATTGTTAAAGCTTGTCCTAGTGAGTTAGCATCGCATCTGGTTCGGATTTTAGAATTTTCCTTATGTAATGGTTTATACCCTTCTATCTGGAAGCATGCTTTCATTGTACCAATTCACAAAAATGGTAATCGCTCGGACCCAAATACCTACAGACCAATTACTCTACTTAATTCTTTCGCAAGAAAATATTTGAGACAATTAATTTTAAGCACCTAAATTTTAACCTAAAGCAAGTTTTAAATGAATCTCAGTATGGTTTTATGAAAGGGAAATCTATTGTAACAAATCTTTGTCATTATTACCGACTACATAAAATTTTATGAAAATAAAAAGAATCAAGTCGATGTTATTTATATAGATATATCCAAGGCTTTTGATTCAGTCAACCATGCTCTGTTATTATAAAAAAAATATCAAATATGGGTCTCTCACCTTTGCATATCAAGTGGTTTAAAAGTTATCTGTCATCAATAAACTACAAAATTAAAGTTGTTTCAGCTTACTCGACTGTTGCCACTATACAGAATGGTATACCTCAAGGCTCGCCACTAGGCCCGTTGCTATTTTCTATTTTTATAAATAATATCCGAACTAATTACTGTACGCAGACGATTTAAAATTGTACAGCATTGTAAATAATTTTAAAGACAATGACTTACTGCAAAAAGACCTTGACAATGTCGCTTATTGGTGCAGATCTAATCCAATGGAAGTTAATAGTAAGAGAACCAAAGTTATGACGTATACAAACAAGATACAATATTACGTAAGCAGTTATACCATTTCAAATTCTCTCATTCATAAAGCTGATATCGATAAGAGATCTGGGTGTGATCTATCATAGAAACCTAAGATTCGAAGAGCACATGCATAATGCTGTACAGGGTGTTAGAAAACTTAAAGGATTCATTTTTAGGCAATGGTACATTATAAAGAAAGGTAGTTGATATGTTCGTCTTTATAAATGGTTAATTAGACCAAAACCTAAAATTTGCCTCGATTGCCTGGAATAGTATATAGCAAAAACTTCGTGTAAGATTCCGGAGTCAGCACAAAAATGTTTCGTTAGGATACTATGTCTCGAGCTGGGTTTACCATTCTATGCACATACCTATGACCATTGGTTAAAATACTGGAATCTTGATACCCTAAGTAAACGAAGGAATGAAAACGATGCACTGTTCTTGTCGAATATACTATCAAGTAAATACAGGTGTGAATATGTATTTTAAAAAAAACATTGCATTCAAAGTGCCCTTGTATAGCACTAGAAGTAGTAATCTCACAACAACAGTCGACAAGGACCATGCCGTTTTAAACAGAATAACATTACATTTTAACGACTTGAAAATATGATTTTAATTCAGAATAGATATTGAGGAAATAAAAGTTTGATTCTTACGTTTTATTTTTATCTGTCGCTTTAAAAAGTAATTATGACATTGTACGATACTCGTTAGTAATTATGTATTTTAACCATCTAAATACCTACTATTTTGACAACATATTTTAATCTCTTTATTATCATTATTATTTATTTATTTACACTTTTGTATGTTATGGTATTTGTATCTGTAGCTTACACATGTCACGGTGTTCTTAGAATAACTCAAAGCACTTACTCTATAATATATTTTCATTCTTGAATAGTGTTTATTGATCAATGTTTGCTTTTATATTTTCACTGACGTAGTGCTGTACTTTTTTGCTTTATAGGTGTTCTCAGCATGTTAATAAACTATTATTATTATTATTATTTCGTTGTTCGGATATATTTTCTCAACCTAAATATTTTCTGACCCAAATCCTAAAATGTTCTGCAACTAGTCAAACCCATGCTAGTTGCAGGATAGTATTTATTTTAGGATAAAGAAGCCCATATATATACAGATGCTTATCAGAATAATGGAAACACCTGTAGTTGGCAACACGTCAGATGTATGGGTTTGGCAGTGGTGTCGTGGTGACCGCAGCGCCGGACTGCTGGTGGTGGTGTGTTAGGTCGGTCTCCATACTACGTCAGGCGTCGTGGAACAGGAGTGTGCAGTGGCTGCAGCAGACGGAGGTAGTGTAAAATGGGAGACCTCTCAGAGTTTCAAAGAGGGCAAATTGTTGGTGCGCGGTTACGTGGAGTGAGTGTGACGGCAGTGGCTAGTGTGTTAGGTGTGTCGCCAGGGACAGTGTCGAAGGTGATGACGGCCTACACAACACACGGGAAAACCACATCGGGGAAGCGGAACAGTGGGCGGAAGAAAAGCATCAGTGACAGGTCACGCCGGGTATTAAAGCGCATTGTCACGCGGAACCGTCGTGCCACTGCGGCGCAAGTGACGGAGGAACTCAATCAGCACCTCCCCAAACCTGTTTCGACAATCACTGTCCGCCGCGAATTACATTACATGAACTTACGGGGTCGTGTTGCACGGACCAAACCTCTCATCAGGGACCAGAACGCTTTAGCACGCCGCAAATGGTGCCGCGACCATGCAACTTGGACCGTTGACGACTGGAAACGTGTGGTATGGTCGGATGAGTCACCATTCACCCTATTCCAAACCACGGGCCGTGTTTATGTGTGGAGAACGCCCAAAGAAGCGTATGATCTGCAGTGTCTCCGCCCAACTGTGAAACATGGCGGCGGCACGGTGATGCTGTGGGCCGCAATATCATGGTTTTCATTGGGTCCTGTGGTCACACTTCGCGGACGCATCACTGCCAACGATTATGTCGCAATTTTAGGAGACCACTTGCATCCTATGGTCCGGATGTTGTTCCCGGACAATGACGCCATATTCCAGGATGATAATGCACCCATTCACACAGCTGGAGTTGTTGCAGCGTGGTTTGAGGAACATCGGGATGAAGTTCAACACCGCCCCTGGCCCACCCAATCCCCAGATCTCAACATAATTGAACATCTGTGGTCCATCTTGGAAACACGACTCCGGCGACGATTTCCACCTCCATCCTCTCTCACAGAACTGGCCGATGCCCTGCACGAGGAATGGTGTAATATTCCACTTGCTACCATTCACGACCTCTATGCCTCCATTCCACGTCGCATCAAGGCTGTTCTGAAGGCGAAAGGTGGCCCGACACCATATTAATCTGGTAAGTTGCCCTTTCGTTCAGGTGTTTCCATTATTCTGATAAGGATCTGTATATATATATAGGCCTATATTAAAATATGCTTTAAAAATACATAGAAATATATGAAAGTAACAATGGAATATTGTATTGTCACCCGACTTACGTCACTGTGCAAAATTTTCTAATTCTATGACGTCGGGAAATGAGTTAAATTAAAGTTCTAAGATTTGAGGACACCACGAACCATTGTGAACTATTGTTTTTAATTTATGGTCTTTAGGCATCTAAGGCTCAGGCCTGGATAGGGGAGGGACAAGGATTCGGATAGGTGTTGTCCAGGGCGTATGTTAAAGGTGCCATCCCGCCATTTGGCTGGTGTGACTGAGGTAAAACCCTGGAAAGCCCTCAGTCAGGATGGTCGGCAGCTGGGATCGAACCCACGACCTTCCGAATGCTACGCCAAGGCTCTACCACTGAGATCTACGGCGACACGGTTCTTTGTGAACTAAAAAAAATGTAATAATGCTGGGCAAAGGCAAAGCTTTAGATGTTTACGCTTTATATTTCGGAAGGAATGTTCTATATTATTTGAGACGAAGGAGTCGTTATAACAGTGATCATGCTGAAGTGGATTTGTATATCAGAACGCAATAACAAGAATTAGTCAGACAGGTTAAGGGATTAAGGAAGGAAGGAAGTGAAAAAAAATAGTCCAAAGTCTGAATGACATTAAATTCAGGATATCATTTTAGGGGTTTCCATGTAAACATTTTTTACACGGTAGACCTTCTCGCTTCTTTGTGCAAAATGTTAATATTTCGTGTTTTACATTTAACGACCTCAAAATTTTGGTTCTCTGTTAATTTCACGTAGTCTATTTGACTGAAGTGTATCTAAACGAAAGCAATTAGTTCAGAGATCTTGATTTATTCGGCTATTTTTAATCGCATGCTTCAGATGGCTAGAGACGCTTGTACTAAAAGGGTAGGTTGACAAAGAATATAGCTTACGGTCAAACAGTTCTGACACGTGATGGGACTTCATCGCACTGAGGTCACAACAGAGTTGCAACGAAACAAAATTTAAATAAATTTCAAGTTTGATAAGCTTCCTCGCGTAACTACTGGTTCCAATAAGCTTGAATTAGGTTAGTTATATTAACCAAGACATTTATGTGGTTCCAAAAAGTTTGTTTCATGGTTGTTTATTAAGTTCAACACAATATCAAGTTTGATAAGCTCAAAGCAAGTGAATGACAGCCTTGTTGCAAGCTGGCATGCTATCTGTCATCCAGCCCTGCAGTTAAAGTCGCGGATCAACAATGAGGAGTTACGCGGGTTCTAAACGCATTTCACCAAACGAATGTCGCGATAATACATAAACTAAAGCCCTGAGCGCTATCTTCTCCATTTCCGGAAAAAGTTACTGTCGAGTGTGTTCAGTCCATACAAGAAAATGGACAAAAATATGAATTCAAATTTCAAGAGAAGAAGAGAGGAACTAACGCAATCAATAATACCGTAATTTCTGTCCTAACAAACTGTCGGTGAGAAATTTGTTTAGGCTCAGTATTATCTAGTTATCCTACAGCCTTCTAAATTCTGTGCAACGCTGTGATTTTGGCTTAAGTTCTAACAATAATTTACCAGCTCCAGCCTTCGTTCATTGTCCACAAAAGTCTTCAGGCTGGTCTTCCATTTATTTTCTTCAAATGGCGCCGTTGCTGACTGACATTATCAGCCACCTGTCACTGTCAGTTCTGTCTTCCTTATTCCCATATCAGCTGAAGAACTTTCTAATCCCGTTGACTTGTATATCTACCTCAAGAAAACAGTTGTGAGTCTTGATCATGTTCATGTCCGCGCAATCCGACAGTAACCTAATTCTCACCAACAAAATGTTTTTGTATTCCGCGGTTTGACTTGTTTATATCAACCAGTTCTTCCTTTTGCACAATATTTGAGTGACAACACAACAAAGAAGAAAGCATATGTTAATGTTATGTTTACTTCGTCGCTGGCAACGCTGAGAAGTTCCCCCACCTCCTCAGATTCCTTTGGTTGTAAAACGTTCAGCGTACCTGGGTACGAGGCTAAAAAACAACGGTGAAGAAGAAGACGACGAAGAAGAAAATGCTTTTCCATTTGCTCTACCTATGAGAGAACCGAACCGGTGTCTTCGCCACGCTTTACGCACGGCGTCAGGTGGATAAAATACACATAACATGTGAGCAAGCGTGAAAACATAAGCCCTTCTTGCACTGACATGGTTACCGTGTTATTAGCAGACACTTGGGAAAAAGAAAGAGAAAAAAAAAAGCAGAGACAAAAACGAATCGCTTTGGCACGTAGTGTTGTTGGTTGGAACGCCTGTGTTTCTCTGTTAACCTGAATTATGGGTGATGAGTGCGCGATGCTCTTGTGTTTTGTGTTTGTGTGTGATACTGTTTTGACAACATGTTGTGTACACAATTGTTGTTTTTGAAGAGTGTGCATTGTTTGTGTTGGTGCGTATTTGTGCGTTTGAAGAGAATGTGATTTTTTTTTAAAAAAAAAGACGAAAATATTCCAAGCAGAAGGCAACAAGGGATTTGCTGAATGGAGACAAGACTTCAGGTGAGTTCTTGGTGTTTTGACAACTAACAGTTCATCGTCGTCTCGCGACCGCCAGCCAGACGCATGGCAGAAGAACCACCTGTTGTGGTTTTGGGCGTACGCACATGTTTTTGTCAAGGTTTTCTCGTTGTATTATTTAAAATCGTTTGTGTATTCTCGACAACAGAGAGCTTGGACAGTAAAGTACCGTACTAGAAGGTTTTTGTTTGGTTTGTTTCTAATCTATTCTTTGAGGCGTTTTGCCTTACCTATTGAGGCCAGGTAGAGTATTATTAGACAGACTGGACTTGTTTTCTGTTACGGTAACGGTGCTCTTTGTGTTGCTCCGTATTCCCCGTTACGTAACACTTGTATTCCAGTTCTTTTTTGTTATTCTTGCACATTAATTCGTGCATAATTAAGGAAACATTAGACATTAGCGGAACAGATCCACATTAGTCTGGCAAACTGAAACAATCTAAACAATCAGAAGAAGAGAGATAATAAGGAAAATTTAAAATTAGTGGAACAAATCTACATTAAAGTAAACTCAGTGAAACATCTAATACAAACGATCGAAAGGAAGAGAAATAAAAACTGAACAAATTCACAGAAGTGAAGCGAATTGAAACTCAATCTAAACAACCAGAAGGTAAATACGAAAAAAATATAAATTCTTCGAACAAGTCCACATTAGAGTAAACAAAATAAAAAAAAAATAATAGGAAAAAAAGTGTAACATGTCGGAACATATCCACATTAGGATAAGCACAGTGCTAATCGAAACAAAATTAAAACAATAAATATATATAGAAACATCCACATTAGAGTAAACAGTGAAACTTGGCAACTTTATTCCAAACATAAGGAAAACAATAAATAGCATTTTTTTTAAATATCGGAAGAAATCCACATTAGGGTAAACAGTGAAACGCTTAATTTAAACAACCAAAAGCAACAAGAAAGTAAAATAATACACATGCTTCATATTTAAGCATTATAAACATTAAATACTGGAAAAGAAGGACGAGAATGTCAATGGAGAAAGAGAGATTCACGAAGCGTAAGAAAAATCGAACGTGGTGGCTCAGTGAAGCGTATTGACCGCGCAATCGAAAGGGCCTATGTTCAGACCCCATGACCAATCAAAAGCTTCGGCGAACTATATCACAGGAAAAGAGGAAATAAATAATAAAATTTAAAGAAAACCTGCTTTATGAAGTCAATTATGAGATAATTGTTTTAGAAAATCCATTTTATTGTGATTTCTGATAATATATGAATGTACAGTTAGCGCAAAAAGTTTGCACCTAGTCGTAAGCTTTATTTTCCAAATCACTTTGGAATGGATAGCCCGATTTGAGTACAGTTTTTGGTAACTTACAGAAAATCACATTACCTACGTCACAGGAAACCTTACTCAAATTGGTTACCGGTAATCTATTTCAAATTTATTCGGAAAGTAAATTTTATTATTGGGTGCCAACTTTTGGCGTTTACTGTACATTATATAGTCCAGACACCACAAACCATCTTTAAATTTCATTGTAAATGACCAAATGTGCATAGAGGCTTTTGGTCAAGTGCGTTATTGAAAATGAAAATACTTAGTACCCAGCCCCCATAGTTCAGGCGATAACGTGGTGAACTTGGGTTTGTGCGTGGGTTCAACCCCCCGGCCAACCAACCTTATTGAGGTTTCCCTCAGTTTCATCAGGCAAATGACGGAATTATAGGCAGGCCCTGTCTATTAACTTCTCGTTCCTTTCATCCCGGGTTGAACTAAAAAAAAATAACAAAAAACTTTTGAAGACATACTTTTCTTAAACAATTCGTACTAAAAAATATAAAATAATTTTATTTATGCATGACTAAAAGAAAAGCATGGGGCGCGCTCTCATACACAGTCACTTTATTAATTCTTGAATTGGTGCGCCTCATGCTTTTCTTTTTAGTCATGCATAAAAATATTTTTTACTTTTTAGTACGAATTGTTTAAGAGCTTTAAAGGCCGGGAAACCGGGACTGTCGCCCCAAAAGGCTTCTGCCACTAACTGGGAGGAGACCCCTTAATACCTCTTGCTATGGCTTAAGGGAACCGACCGGGGTAGACGCCTAATGTCCAAGCCATACGTTCCCGTCGTGGGACCTGTTAATACCCAAGCAACTGCTTGGCGAACGAACATGAACTGCTCACCAACCTGCATTAGCTGACAGCGTGGTGAGTCAAATGTCAGCACCCCTCCTTTCTTTACACATGATGGTACAAGTAAGGATACAGCCTCGGAGAACCTAATTGCCCGGAGGACGGAATGCAGCTGGCAACGGCAGCGGTCAGTCCTGCAGGAAGTCAAAGGGTCAAAATGCCCGGGTTTGCACTGTAGACTGCCAGGACACTGACACCGATTTCGAACGTACCTATACGTGGCGACTCTCAACTGTCAGTCACTTGCAGGAGAGGACAAATTAGAAGAATTGCAGAATGAACTCAAAAGGATTAAGTGGGACATCATAGGACTATCAGAAGTGTGGAGGAAGAATGAAGAACAGTTGGAACTACCGTCGGGGCACACGTTCTACTTTAGAGGAACAGAAAATGGAAAACCGACAGGCGTTGGCTTTATAATTAATAAAGACCTGAAGTCACGGATTACAGAAACTGAAGGAATTTCAGATAGAATCGCACGGGTAGTAATAAAGATAAACAACAGGTACAGTATGGAAACTATACAAGTGTATGCTCCAACATCCTCACATCCGGAGGAGGAAATCGAAGACCTATACGAGGAGATACAGAAGATTTTGGATAGTAGCAAATCGCATTACAAAATTATAATGGGAGACTTCAATGCGAAAGTAGGAGACAAGCAGAGCAGTGACACGAAAATGGGAAACTTTGGATTTGGCAAAAGAAACAAGAGGGGAGAGAAGTTAGTAGAATTCTCAGAAGCCAACAGACTGTTCATTTCCAATACATTTTTCAAGAAAGCGCCCCAGAGGAAGTGGACATGGAAAAACTCAAATGGGACCAAAAACGAAATAGACTACGTTCTATCGAATAACAAGGCAATTCTGCAAGACGTGTCTGTTCTGAACAGTTTCAAAGTCTCGAGTGATCATAGGATGGTGAGATGTAAGCTGAAACAAAATACTAGACTTGAGAGAAAGAAGCTTATCAGAGGAAAACCGCCACTTTTAGATCTGGAAAATCTACGGAAAAACAGAGCGACATTCAAGATAGAACTAAGCAACAGATTCAGCGCCTTGGAAGAGTTAGAGGATGAAGAAGACATTGATAGCAGGAATAAAGTACTGACCGAGATAATAAGAGAGACAGCCAAGTAAATAGCAGGTACCAGAAAGAAAAGAGAGAGCAAAATCTCAGATGAAACTAAACTCTTGATGAAGAAAAGAAGGGAAATGAAAGAAGAGGAAAATTACATAAAAAGGATTGATTACATAGAACTAAATAAAACCGTAAGGAAGAAAATAAGAGAGGATGTACGAAGATATAACGAATAAGAGACGATGTACTAAGATATGACGGAAAACTTTTTAGAAATACAATCGAGGAGAACAAGAGCCTGAAGAAAACCAAACAACAGCTCATGATAGGGAAAAAGCAAATAATTGCAGTTAAGAGACCAGACGGGACCGTAACCAGAAATAAGGAAGAAATTATAAACATATTTGAAAATTTCTACAGAGAATTGTACTACTCCGAAGAAGAGCTAGGAAATGAAGATTCAGAAGAAATTGATGTTGATGTCCCAGACGTAATGAAAGAAGAAGTGGATAAAGTACTTCGAGGGATGAAGAACGGAAAATCACCAGGAGAAGATGGACTCACAGCAGAGATGTTTAAATGGGGAGGTGAAAAAATGAAAGAGGAAGTTGCTAAATTATTCTCTATGTGCCTGAGGAAGAGAGAAATACCCAGAAGTTGGAATAATGCTTTTATAATTTTGTTGTACAAGAAAGGGGACAAAGAACGCGTCGAAAACTACAGACCAATTAGTTTACTGTCAGTTCTATACAAAATGTTCACCAAAGTTATTTTGAATCGTATTGAACGGGACTTTGATTTTAACCAGGGAAGGGAACAAGCCGGTTTTCGTCGTGGATTTAGCACAATGGACCACATACAAACATTGAATGAAGTTGGAAAGGACTAATAAATATGAACTTCCACTATGTTTGGGATTCATAGATTTCGAAAAAGCTTTCGATTCGGTCTCCTTGTCAGCAGTAATTAAATCACTTGAACATCAAGGCATCGAAAATGCGTACATCAAGCTACTGCGAAACATTTATTCGACTGCCACATCTGTCATTAGACTACATCAAGAAAGTGAAAAATTTAAAGTTGGAAAAGGGGTAAGGCAAGGAGATTCAATTTCTCCGAAACTGTTTTCTGCAGTCCTGGAGAGAGTGTTCCAAAATTTAAATTGGGATGAAGTTGGAATTAAAATTAATGGCGAATATCTTCATCACCTACGTTTCGCTGATGATATAGTCCTGTTTGCTTCAAATGCGGAAGAACTGCAAACCAGAATGGAAGAACTGAATAATGAGAGTTCGAAAATAGGCCTTAAAATGAACTTAAGTAAAACAAAGGTCATATACAATGGATATGCTGCAAAAATGGAATAAAGATTAGCGGAGAGAAAATAGGCATAGTTGAGTATGTTTACCTAGGTCAGCTCAAAACATCGAATGCCAAGTTGACTGATGAAATAAATAGAAGATGCAATATAGCGTGGAGTTGGTTTGGAAGACCCTTTTTTAAATTTTTTCTTCCCATTTTACCCCACTCTGCTCTATTTATTTTAGGATAAAGAAGTCCATATTAAAAAGAAATACTAAAGTATATGAAAGTAAGAATGGAATATTGTATTGTCACCGGACTTATGTCGCTGTACAGAGTTTTATGGTTGTATGACGTCGAGAAAACGAACCATTGTGAACTAAAGAAAAGAACGTATTAATATATATATATGGCCTATATATAAGTAATAATTGCACTAGTTTTCATTTGAAATTTTCAAGTTTACATCCTATCCGCCACTGATTTCCCAAATACGATAGATCAATTCTCCATATGAACTTTTAAGATTAAAATCCATTTTCAGTGTTCTACTCTACACCTAGTAGTTTTTTGACTTATGGCCAATGAATGACAGTAGTTTTAATGGTTATTTCGAAAATGTAAAAAGTTACCCATGTTTCTATTTAACCTTTCTACACTGCTACATAACGGAATTGCCCTATGGTACCAAACTTTCGAATCACCCTATATATATATATAT